>JAJGXB010000035.1:56176-83504 GCA_020882725.1 Aphelinus certus
TATATTTCCCTAGCCACTCGCCAGGGGCGCTTGACCACCGACGCCCCTCTCGCCCCTCCGACGCGCACTCCTCAGTCGAGTATGATGCGCAGCCTTAGACGCACGTACTCTGTATAGCCGCTCCGGCACCAACCGACGCCAATAAAGTCACTACATGTTCAACCCTAGTTGCGTGTGTGTTCTTCATCCCAGCGGTCTGAACCCTATCTTGATGGGATATATCACCTACATATCCCACTCTGGTGACCCCACCAGTGACTTAGTAAGCATATGAACTGTGTGCCGCAAAAATTCGAGTGTCGAGTTGGAGCATCACACAGCTGATTCGAGCTCGGCGTCAGGCATGAGTGTGCTTCACTCGCCGCCAAGCACGAACCGCTCTGGACTAATCAGGCGCAATCCAGGCCACCATTCATCGTAGGAGAGCCTCTCCGACGGCAGTGTCATGGACGGAAAGCATCTCGGCGCAGGCACGAGTCCCGAGGGGACGCGCACGACGGCGTCCACCTCGACAACCACACCACCCACATCCACTCCGAGCGATGCAATTCAATCGCATTTGAGTCCGGTGACAACCACTCAAGGCTTGAATGATGCAGCCAGCTCCGCATTCTTGAGCAGCCAGATTGGCGCGCTTGGCACGGGCGGCACGCTCATAACAAGCACGGGTCGGGAACCAGCCCCAGAAATCGGCAACTTGCTTTCATTTTCAAGGCTCACTCTGCCCGCAGGGAACACGCAGTTCGTGTTCCCGAGCGACACGCAGTTCGTGTCCCCAAGTGACGCGCAAAACACGCCTCCAAGCGACGCGCAATTAGCACTTGTCAATGAGTTGCGCGCGTCCCTCCCCCCCTGGGCAGCACAGCTGAGCGCAGCGATTGCTGCGCAAAGCGCGCCAAGTATACATGCGGCCCCTCCCGCAAACCTCCCCCCTGCGCAGACAGCGCAGACAGCAGTCAACTCTGGTGGCAGCCGAGAACCCCCTCTCGGTACCCCACCCCCTTTTCCCTGGATGCATCCTCAAGTACACCAGTTCTACACACAGCTGTTTGGCGTAGGCGCGTCTCCAGTACTGCCCCCCCCCCCCCGCAAGGGGCTGACTGGCATTCGGTGCGCAGCACCCCCCCCCTCTCCGCTACAGTGGGCCCAGCAGCAAGCTCGCCCCCCTCAAATTGTCGAACGGCGCGTTTTCAGATGCTCCGTCGACTACGCCTCCAAAGCAGCCCGCGCCTAGCCACATTGAGACTGCACCGCACAGCTTCACCGCCGTGGCGGGCCCATCGGAGCAGCGGCCCCTCAACCCGCTGGCGTCTACGTTTCAATGACCCACTCCTTACCTCCAAGAGCCACCCCCTATGCCCGACCGCACCTCGCAATTTTCATGGTCCCGCGGCGAGCGAATAAAAATGGACCCCCTCAATCCAGAGGACCCAGAAGGCTGGTTTTGGCTTCTGGAGTTCCAGTTTAAAAAGTATCGAATCGACGATGAGCGTGATAAGCTCATGATCCTGATTCCGCTCTTGGAAAACGATGCACTTCGTTTCCAAGGAAGCTACGCCCATCTTCCAGAGGCGGAGCAGTACCATGCGTTGAGAGCTGCGCTGATCGAATTTTTCGGAGACTCGCAAAAAGCGAAGTTCCGCAAGCTCGTCGAGCAGGAGCACACCGCGGGGCGGCGTCCAACTGAAGTATGGAACCGCTTCATGATACAAGCCGGCGGAAAGCTGGACCACGAGTTTCTGCGCACACTCCTGTACGACAGGATGCTCCGAGCAGTCAGGCTGATGCTCGATGCCTGTGACAACCGGCCCTGGACCAAAGCTTTGGACAAAGCTGACGAGCAATGGCTGCTCGAGCAAAGCTCTCCCACGGAAAGGTTGTTTGCGCTCAACAGCTCAAACAACGGCCATGCGCAAGCACCGGATGCCAAGTCACACGAAATCCTGGTACAGCTTCTCGAGTGTATGAAAACACTCACCAAGAAAGTGGACAACCTCGGCAAAAATCGCTCGCGCTCGCGCCCCCGTTCAGCGCAGCGAGACTGCAACTCCCACAACGAAGCTGGCGCCACGGAAGAGTAAGAAAAGCTCTGCTTTCACCACAGAAAGTTCAGCGTAAAAACTTTCCGCTGCGAGGGATATTGCTCCTGGGAAGGAAAATTGTCCGAAAAGCCGGAAAACTAAATTTGTTGTCGCCGTACTCGGTGGAGGTCGACAGCGAATCCTCCACAATGGAAATTTCCCGCCGACTTTTCGTGACCGAGCTAACATCCAACTGCTCTTTCCTCCTAGACACAGGTGCCGACGTGTCCGTCATTCCACCGAACGAGGGAGAGCGCAGCAAGCCGTCACACAAGTTCCTGTTTGCCGCCAACGGGACCAAAATCGCAATCTTTGGGAAAAGGGAGCTTGCGCTGAACTTTGATCTTGACAGGAGCTTCGTCTGGAGTTTTCACGTCGCTGACGTGCCATATGGAATAATCGGGACGGACCTGCTGTTCCATATGAAGCTCACCCCAGTTGTTCCTGAGCAGCGACTCCTGGACAAGCTAACTGGCAGCTCAGTGCAGGCCATCTGCAAACCAGCCACGGTGTCAGGACTGTCTGGCATCGACAGAAGTGACCCATGCCAAAACCTGCTTGCACAGTTTCCCAAGCTTACAGACCACGCTCCCCCCAAGGAGCCAGAGGAATACGGTGTGCACTACATCGATACCAAAGGGCCGCCGGTTTTTGCCAAACCACGCCGCCTGGCCGGTGAAAAGCTCGCCTCTGCCAAGCGAGAATTCGAAAAGATAGAGGCTGAGGGCATCTGCAGACCATCATCGAGCGAATGGGCCAGCCCGCTGCACTTGGTCCCAAAGAAGGATGGCACATGGAGACTGTGTGGCGATTATAGGCAGCTGAACAAGCAGACAGTGCCAGACCGCTCGCCCATCCCACACGTCTCCGACTACGCTAACGATCTTCGAGGGAAAACCATTTTCTCGAAGCTCGACCCTGAGAAAGCCTTCAATCAAATAAAGGTAAACGGGGATGATATCCCGAAGACGGCGATAACCACGCCCTTTGGACTCTATGAATTTTTATTCGTGACGTTTGGTCTGCGCAATGCAAGCCAGACGTTCTAAAGGCACGTGAGACGTCTTCTTAGCAAACTACCGTTCGTATTTTGCTACTTAGATTGACATCCTCATTTTCTCGTGCAGCCTTGAAGAGTACCTGAAACATTTGCAGAGCGTGCTTGAGATCTTGTCAAGGAATGGGCTACGGCTCAACCTTTACAAATGCTCACTCGGTGTTTTAGAGCTTGAGTTTCTAGGTTACTGGATTTCTCCCAAAGGTACGTCTCCACTGCCCGAACGAGTACAAGCTCTGCAGCAGCGCGAAAAACCGAAGACGCTCTTCGAACTTCAGCGTTTCCTGGACCTCATCAATTATTACAGGAAATTCGTCAAGAACGCAGCTGCGACGCAGTCATGCCTGAATGACCTGTTGAAGAGCCCAGTGAAAAAGGACATGAGACCGGTACTTTGGACGGCGGAAACGGAGAGAGCCTTTGAGAAATGCAAGACCGACCTAGCCCAAGCCACACTGCTACGCCATCCAGTCGCTGAAGCCAAACTGCGGATAACATCCGACGCTTCAAACACGGCCATGGGCGGCGTCCTGGAGCAGAAGGTCGAGAACAGCTGGGAACCTCTGGGATTTTTCTCGAAGAAATTCACAGAGACCCAGTAAAACTACCCGACCTACGACAGGGAGCTCACGGCCATGTGCGAATTGATCAGATTCTTCGAGCACGCATCGTGCCCTGGGAAGAAATCTCCGAAGCTCAACAGCGAGATCAAGAGCTGGTGCAACTGATGCGAAGCAACACAACTTCGCTGAGGTTTACCAAACTCACCTTCGTACCAGAGCACAAAGGTATTTACTGCATCGTTTCCACACAGCCCATTCGTCCTTACATTCCAGACACGCTACGAGCCAGGATCTTCGATGCATACCACGAGCTTTCGCATCCAAGCGGCAAGGTCACGGCCAAGCTCATCTGCCAAGACTACGTCTGGTCGTCCATGAACAAGGACATCATGGCACGAGCTCGAGCTTGAGAGGCCTGCCAGCGCGCCAAGGTCACGCGCCACGTTCGGACAAAGCCATCGACTTTCCAAAAGCCCAATGCACGTTTCGATCACGTGCACATCGACATCGTAGGATCACTGCCCATATCTCGGGGAGCCCAATACTGCCTTACAATGATCGACCGCTTCACGCGATGGCCGGAGGCCATCCGCATCGCGGACATCCGAGCGGAAACTGTGGCGTTCGCACTCTACAACCACTGGATCGCGAAGTATGGCACGCCGAAGACCATCTCCACGGACCAGGGTATACAGTTCGAGTCCCACCTGTTCACGGCCCTGGTCAACTTCGTCGGGAGCAAGCGCATCCGCAACACGCCCTATCATCCGGCAGCCAACGGCATGATCGAGAGGTGACATCGCTCGCTGAAGACGGCAATCAGGTGTCACGACTCAGTGGACTGGGTCACGCTGCTTCCGACTGTTCTGATGGGCCTGCGCTCCTGCTTCAAGAAGGGCATGAGAGCCTCCTGCGCAGAGTACCTCTACGGCACGATACTCCGACTGCCTGCGCAGTTCTTCTCCAACGAAAAGGCGCCGCACGATCACAAGGCCTCCCTGCAGCCGTTCCAAGAGCACATGCAGCTGATGCGTGCCACTCCAGCGGCCCACCACGGCTACAAAAAGATTTTTTCTTACAGGGAACTACCGATGACATCGCACGTCTTCCTGACACGCGAAAACAAATGACACTCGCTCGCCCAGCCCTACTCGGGCCGCACCGGGTAATCCAGAGGATAGGCGAGAAGGACCTGAAGCTGGATGTCCAAGGGCGAGAGGTCGTCGTCAACATCGAGCGAGTGAAGCCGGCTCATCTCTGAGCAGAAGAGCCGTTGACCACAACTACGGGCGTATAAAACAACCGGTGATCAACGCAGTGATCAGCGCCGCAGCCGAGACCGTCACGGCCAATCAGCAAGAGACCGCAGCTGCTCCGAGCTCTGCTCTAGATGCAGAGCCGGCCGCAAGCTCGGAAAGCTCCCGCACAGCCTTCCCTCTACGACGATCTCGAAGACGCCCGAAACTCCACTCAGCACAACAGCAGCGCCAACGAGGACCTACGCACAGGTCGCCCAAACGACCATAAAAAGGCACGAAAAGCTTGCAAGGTCAAGCATCAGTCCACGAGTCGAGCAGAAGGACTTAAGCCTCCTGCCATTGCTCGGAAGATGACGCTTAGGAAAGCAGCTGCGCCTGTTGAAGCTCTTCCAAAAAAGAAGAATGTTAGTTTTAGTTTAGTTAATAAGATAATCGAAATAGAGCCTCGCGAACCGTCAGTTCTAAAAAATCTGTATATCTAAACTAGACGAATTATTTGCTAAAGCCATTCACAATAGTCCGGTCCGAGACGCTGTACGCTTCATTACGTAACTTTGTGAACTAAACTTAGATCCCTTGTTCTTCCATCAATTCACTTCTCCACAGATTCATCCTTGTAACCATGTAAAATCATAACTGTTGCGCACAACAGCGAGGTAAGAATTAAGAACCCACAAATCTTAACTCAACTTGTTCACTCACGAGTCACCACGCGAATTTTCTGATTTATACACGAGAATATCTTGTATCTTATCCGATGTAATCATATTTTCCTAACAATAAGTAACGCATAATTTTATAGAATGTGAATCTTAAGAAAGTTGTTTTTATACTCAAAAAAAAAATGACAGGGGAAGTGATGTAGGCTATATTTTCCTAGCCACTCACCAGGGGCGCTCGACCACCGACGCCCCTCTCGCCCCTCCGACGCGCACTCCTCAGTCGAGTACGATGCGCAGCCTTAGACGCACGTACTCTGTATAGCCGCTCCGGCACAAACAGATGCCAATAAAGTCACTACATGTTTAACCCTAGTTGCGTGTGTGTTCTTCATCCCAGCGGTCTGTACCCTATCTAGACGGGATATAGCACCTACATATCCCACAACCATGTATTTCACCTCTAGGCTGTCAAGATTAAGGTCCCGATGTCTAATTCGAGATGTCGATTTTTACCTCATCCAAAGCCTTATCTTTGAGAAAGTAAAATGACATAATCAAGAATAGATTTTGTTATAATGATAAATTTTCGTCAATCCTTGTAGTAATATCCATGAGAAAAAATATATTTTCTACTATATTGCTTTCTACTATCTTATTACTATATTGCAATTTCATAACTTTCACCATAAAAACATGCGATTTTCTCATAAAATTAACGCCCACTCATCGACATTTTCCCATTTTTCACGATGAAAACGGAAAGCGCTCAATCAGCTGTAGGTATTCGTCAGACCAGAATTTCCATCACGACGCTGATTCGTAGATTTTTTAACGATTTATATGGCTCAACTTGCTAAAAGTAAGTTTTTCACATATTTCTCGCCCACACATCAATTTTTCCAAAATTCTCACCATGGATGTGACAGCCTCTTCGATGTTCTTCCGATCTAACATATCCAAAGTCGCACCATATCATAATCACACGTATTTTCCTAAACGCATGAAAATCACAAAGTAAACCACCAATTTTCAATCAACTATCAATTTTTCCAAAATTCTCACCATGGATGTGACAGCCTATTCGATGTTCTTTCGATCAGACATACTTGAAATCGCAACAAGATCATCATCTCAACTAATTTTCAGAACGCATAGAGATCACAAAGTGAACCACCAATTTTCAAGTACATACTTCACGCCCACGCATCAATATTTCAAAACTATTCACGATAAATAATTGAAGCGCTCAATGAGCTATACCGATCTTTCCGATCAGTATTATCATCACGATGCTTCCGATCATCTCTTTCCGATTGTTCTATCGTTAGTCTTAACGGTCTTTCAAAATATGCGTTCGTACAAAATGTACGCTTGAAACATGAAAATAAAGGAAAGATAATTCCATGTTAGTATAAAATAGATCGTGTAAGCCACTGAAAATTGATGGGGAAGCCATTGCCTCATTCACTTATGCGAAGAGCCCGGTGAGAATATGCATTACACGTATATGAATCAAATTGTTCGATTTTCGTTGACAGTGTATGCAGAATGACACACATGATAAAAGCGCTCATTTTTCTCTATAAATCTGCAAGATCAAATTTTGAATAGATAACCGATTTATATTATTTATAAATCGGTTATACACAATATCAATTTTTCCAACACATAGCCAGTTCAAATTGTAGCTCTTGACCTCCTCTTTCGACCCATCATACCGATTGATTCTTTCAAAATCTTTCGTATGACGGAAATTCGACTATGCATAATTTTCTGTAAAATAGTTTATGCCCCCGCGTCTATTTTCTTGGATTTGTCACCTAAGGTTATGATAGCGCTCATTTTCCTTTACGAATCTGCGAAATCAAATTTTGAAAAGATAACCGATTTATTTTATATTTCAACTTTTTTCAGGAATCAAACGTCGAATAATTGTTCTTATGGTCAATACGCCCCCACAATATCAGTTTTTCCAACATATAGCCATTTCAAATTGTAGCTCTTGATCTCTTTTTTCGACCCGTTATACTGGATATTTCTCAATTCATAATTTTCCAAGATGTTTATCACTTCAAAATCTTTCGTATGACGAAAATTCGACTATGCATAAATTTCTATGAAATGGGTTACGCCCCCACGTCTATTCTTTTGGATTTTTCACCTCCGATTATGAAAGCGCTCATTTCTCTCAATAAATCTGCAAGATCAAGTTTCGAATACTTAACCCATTTATGTTATTTTTTCAACGTTTCTCTGGAATAAAACGTCAAATAATTGTTTTCATGGTCAACACATCCCCACAATATCAAATTTTCCAGCACATAGTTCAAATAGTAACTCTTGATCTCCTCTTTTGACCCGTCATACTGAATATTTTCTAATTCATCATTTTCCAAGATGTTTATTACTTCAAAATCATTCAAATGACGAGAAATCGACTATGCATAATTTTCTATGACAGAGGTTACGCCCCTGCGTCTATTTTTTTGAATTCTTCACCTCAGATTATGAAAGCGCTCATTTCCCTCAATAAATCTGCAAGATCAAATTTTGATTAGATAACCGATTTATATCATTTTCTTCAATGTTTTTCTGAAATAAAACGTCAAATAATTGTTTTTATGGTCAATACGCCCCCACAATATCAATTCTTTCAACACATGGTAAGTTCAAATTGTAGCTCTTGACCCCCTCTTTCGACCCATCATACCAAATTTCCTCCAATTCATCATATTCCAAGTTGTTCTTTACTTCAAAATCTTCCGTATGACAAAAATTCGACTATGCAAAATTTTCTATGACATAGATTACGCCCCCGCGTCTAATTTCTTGGATTTTTCACCTCAGATTATGAAAATGCTCGGACTCCTCTATCGATCTGCCAGACTCGATTTCAAAATAATCTAACAAAACATTGTTTTCAAGAGCAAAATACGGGAATCATAATTTGTGTTCGGATTAATTCCATTATAACGTAGATAGATTAAAAATGTTTAGGGAGCATTTTATTCGTAGACCATGCGAACTTCCAGAAAGTTATTGTATCGATAGGCAAAAAGGTGCACGAGACGTAACAATTTACCCATAGACACAGTTTGGAAAAGAAAACTATTGTGATTGGGGTTTATATTGTCGAACAGAGGAAATTGGAGTAGAAAATAGAAGTTTAAATATCGCCTACATTTTATCAAAACTGCGCGAAAGTTAAACGAATATTCCATCACATGGGTGTATCTCCTTTGTTTTATCCGGACTACTATTTTTTATTCGGACAGACTTTCCCTCCCCTTTGCAAAGAGTATCTTCGAAGAAGACATTTAGAGTAGATACCAAACATAACGATCCATTTGGGTGACCGTTCCACAACCTTTTATTTTAATTGTATGTGAAGCGTTACATGCAAATCTAGCAACATTCGTCAGTTGTGATTCCACTCATATCCCTGGCCTTCAGAACCAGCCTCTATACGCAACTGGCGTGCAACATAACAAATTTTCATATCATCCCGGACATGAGTAATCGTGCAACGTTTTTCGAAAGCTAAATATTCTTTCCCTTTAATTCACTGCGCACTCCTAACTTCATGTTCTATCTTTTACTAGGCGCAGCGGAGGTTCGTTTAGACAATAAAAAGAAGTTACTGATCAATCAATTTGATAAAGTGAGTTCACAATATTTTAGCACTTCACGATTTTGATGCACTGAAAGCAATAGAAAAAGATCTCAGGACCGACGCAGTGAGGGTAGTACATCGTTTGGCTGATCGGTTAGAAGAAGTTGATTTACTCGGCACCAATTAAGAAGCTGCGGGTGATGATGTAATAAACATTACAGTTTTACGGCATAACAATAAAGGCCTGTAGAATTCTAAAATTTCTCACCTTCTTTGTAGCAAATTCAGCTACTCATGATCAATCAAGTACCGATACGCAGCTTCTATCAATGCGATCGGCGTGAAGTTGATCGAAGATGAAGTTCAATAAGCTCACACGGCAGTCGCAACGTGTAATAGTAAATAATACTCGTGTATCTCGGCGTATATGCGAAATTTATGTTATTCATTAGCCAATACGATATAATTACCATTACGTTATGATTATTCGATAATTTCCTTCAAATCGATGCCCGAAACTTGATCTACTTCGCAACTCCCTCGTGTTTTGATACTTCTTACTGAAAATGCTGTCTACTAGTTCAATTAAAACTTGATTTGAATTTATGAGAGTAAATAACAAAACTTTCACGACTGAAGGTCATGACAGAACTGAATGAACAGTTAGTCCCACTTAAAATGAGCTCATGAAGATCTACTTGTATCGAATGTTCTAATGTCGCGTTCGATAATTCTCAAGATCTAAGCTTTTGTAGCATTTATTGCATGAATGCTCTGATTCATAAACGGGAGTAAATTCATATTCAAATTCCATCGTCATCCAACTCCGTACTCGAAATAATTCAACGAAAACCTAAAATGGATCTTTCTATATCACCCGATTTCAAACGAATCTTACCCCAGTCATCTTTAGAAATTGATGTTTTATTCTTCACCTTTCCAGCAACGATTTGATAGTGTAGATTACGGAAAAAATCACAATCGAATAAGGGGGCACGAGAGAGTGCAATCTCGCCCGGGGCTGATACTGGGCGAATTCTCAGAGTCATGCGTTCAAGGATACGGGTGGTGAATAGGGGCCACAGAAAACGCTCGCGTAATAAAAAAGGAATTAATTGAATGGCAAAGGGTGTACCCCTTACATCAGGAAGGGACGCGGTGCGGTCGAATGAGAGAGAGAGAGAGAGAGAGAGAGAGAGCAAGGCGGAGAGACCAACCTCGTCATTGTTGCTCGCAGGCTCGCTGGACATGTCGGCGCTCGAAAGTCGGTCACGCCGGTGGACGGCATGTGGATGTGGTCTCGGCCGGGTTGCAGGTTGAGCGGATCGAGATGTCGGCGCTGACACCGGACACAAAAGCTCGGGTGCACAGAGAGGCACAGGGAACGAGCACGTGGCATGAAGGGGCACAACACTACTGAAAATTCTCAGGTGAGATTTCAGGTGAGATCTCAGGTGAGATCTCATGCCAATTTCTCAGGTGAGATTTTTTTTCTTAATTTTTTTTTTCAGAATGTACAGGACTAACATGAATTGTTGGCAACATGTGAAAATTAAGGTCGATATAGAATTTTGATGAATTGACGAATTATATCATCCCTTGGTATCAACACTACTAAAAATTTTTAGGTTCATGTCAGGTGAGAATTCAGGGATGATTTTTTTTTCTTAATTTTTTTCTAAAAATTTTTAGGTTTATGTCAAGTGAAATCTCAGATGAGATCCCACCTGAGATCTCACCTGAGAATTTTCAGTAGGGAAGGCACATCAAGGGTCGCACGGGAAAATCAGTTCGCTGTTCGAGGGTTTTGGCACACACTAATGATTCGCTCGCGGCACCTGTAACTATCGCGCTGCGGCGGTGATGTCGCGTTCTCTCTATCTCTCTCGCGATATCTATGTCCGATCTCTATGTCTCTTTCTCTCACTTACCTTTTTAGCTCGTCGGCTTCTCGGCTACGCTGCTATATGCTTCGCCGGCGCTATGTATTAGAAATGATATTGTTCGCTGGGACAGGGAGCCACACGGTACAATGTACCCGTAACACCTTTTGATCTCTCCTCTGGGGATTTTATTCGATTTATCCAACCATGAAGAAATATCGGGAAGCAATCCTAATTAATAATTGTAGATCCAGTCGACGAATCTATAATAGCTTTCTCGAATGGAGCTAGTGGTTTCTAACTTACCTATGGATGATAGTGATGTTTCTTCCACAACAGCCAGGCTACTATTATGAATAGTCAAATGATGAATGTCTAATCCCAGGAACACGAAACCTTGCAGTTTAGGCATATTGTTATGTCTCAGTTTCAGATAAAATATGATAGAATTTTGTCTTCTCTTGAGAGTATCCATAGCATTACTGATATGATTGAAATCAGTAAACTCACATATCACGTCCAAACCATTCTTTTTAATTGTACAAGAACATGGTGAAATATCTGTATTAGGTGGACATTGATGTGCAGCTTGAGCTTCCACGATGCTTCGCATTAATTGAAAAATGATTAAAATTGATAGAAATACTGGGAGCAACTCAGTCGTCGTCATGACTTATGTTGATGGTAATTCGATTTCAGTATCATGAAAGTTGCATTCTTTAAATATGAATCTTCTCTTCCATGATTCAACTACTTTCTTCATCTTTCCTTGAGCCAAAATCTGAGTTCACTAAAAAACAGATCATTAATAAGGATATTATACTTCAAATAATTGATGTTCCAAATATTAGTGCATCACTTTTCAGTTCAATTTCTGAGTCCTATTTTTCATGGATTACCTCATGAGCTAACTACTATCAGGAAGTGAGTGATTATGGAGCCTAATAATCATGCAATATTTCTAGCTATTGTTGCTAGGGATATCACCGACAACTGCTTTGGGAGAATACTAAAATACTGTGTCGTATGACCTCATAAGGACTGTAAATGAACTCCAACTCATGTAATCTGAAACTCAATAGTATGAGACGAATAGCTCTTTTAGCTACAGCAATTCAAAACACATCATCAACTGGTCTCACGCATTGTATATTATTCTCAATCAATACAGTTTATCAGCGAATACTGCTAAATATTACGAATCATGGTAATTGATCACGCGCATTGCTGAATAAACTTCCAAACCTCAAAATTCAATGACGGGGAATCATCAAATTATTGTTTATAGATTATCTAACATTGAATTGGATCAAGTTCCTAATATAATTTAGAATAATGAAGAAAAATGAATTGATTCTAAACTAAGCTCAATCGATCTCGATTAACCCATTAACGCCCAAACGGCCGCTCGAAGGCCGTTTTTTTGAGCGATAGATTTCATATTGTTATAATGGTTCAAAAATTTTGGGAAGAACATTTTCTTGTGCAAAATTTCGTCAGCTCTCCAATTCCGATACTTTTATTTCGATTAAATAAACGCTCTCATAGTTATAAGCAATTGATTGCAAAAAAACACAAAATTTCGAGTCAAAATTTTTTTTTGTGTCAACCGTAAAACATGGAAACCGGTCGAAACGAACCCCGGGAAGTAAATTTTGAGCGTCCATGGACCCTAAACTAGAAGTTGGAATAGTTGTAATTGTTCAAATTTATTGTTGGAAGACCCAAAATGGCAGCCGACCGAAAAAAATTGTAGCTTCAGCTTGGCAATTGTTTTTCTCAAAAACTCTGGGTCAAATCAAAAAATTCTCAGGAACAAAAAAATCTTAGATTTACCTGAGAAATACTCTCGAATTTTTTCAGAATTTTTTGATGAAATTTTTCAAAATTTTGCTTTTTCAAATT
Organism: Aphelinus certus; assembly: GCA_020882725.1. Taxonomy (NCBI): domain Eukaryota; kingdom Metazoa; phylum Arthropoda; class Insecta; order Hymenoptera; family Aphelinidae; genus Aphelinus; species Aphelinus certus. Next base: position 69,200 of record JAJGXB010000035.1, read on the forward strand.
CTCAAAAAAAAAAACGCAAATTACTTAAAAACTTCTGAAAAAATTTTAGAATGTTCTTTGAGTAATTTTAAGACTTTTTTCATAATTTTTTTGATTTGATTCATAGTTTTTAAGAAAAAAAATAATGAAAATATTTTTTAGAAATTTTTCTGTGCGTTTCTTAGCCGGCAAATCAAAAAATTTATAAGATAAAAAAAGTTCTAAAGGTACTCAGAGAACATTCTCAAATTTTTTCAGAAGTTTTAAAGCAATTTGCGTGTTTTTGAAATTTTAAAAAATCAAAATTTCAAAAAATTTCATCAAAAAATTCAAGAGTGTTCTTCAGGTGATTCTAAGACTTTTTTGTTCGTGAGAATTTTTCGATTTGACCCATAGTTTTCGAGAAAAACAATTGCCAAGTTTAAGCTACAATTTTTTCGGTCGGCCGCCATTTTGGGTCTTCCAACAATAAATTTGAAAAATTACAACTATGCCAACTTCTAGTTTAGGGTCCATGGACGCTCGAAATTTACTTCCCAAAGCAATTCTCAAAGAATGAATTCATGGTTTTTCAATAATGATATTGGTCAATTCGAGAAAAAACGGCATGCTTTACGGATGAAGGAAATGTGAGTGGATATTTCTTTATGTCTGAATTTCTAATTCAATTCTCGTACATGTTGATGGGAATGTCTGTTCATTGATGTATGTGGACGATTCTGTGTCAAGTGAGCGAGGGAGAAGAATCCAAAAATCTAAGAAAATTTCCTGACCATGATTGGAATTCCACGAAGTCACCTGAATTTTTTCAGATTCCTGCTTCTTTTGAAAACGCTGTAATGTCCCGTGGAGCGCAGGGACGGAGCGGTACCTTATTGAAAAAAATACATGGATACCTCAGTAAAATATTTAGTAGGATCCTACTTGGATCAATCCAAGAGCATTTCTTGCAAATCCGCGTGCTTTGAAGCAAATCGACGTAGATTGTCGGCTAATCCAAGTCGCAATTGATTGATCCGAGAGCCACGTGGATTCATCTGTTGAAAATTGATAAAATCCACGTAGATTGATCCGAAATTTGCGTGGATTCATCAGGAATCCATGTGTATTGGCTCACAAGCCACATCAATGTGTTTCAAAGAGAGCTAAAAAATTCACGTGTATTCCACGAAAATCTACGTGGATTGATCCGGAATGTACATGGTTCGGCCCGAAATCTACGTAGATTCGCACAAAAAAACTCAAATAATCCACGTGGATTCTTCGGAAATCTACGTAGATTTATCCCAAGCCCACGTGGATCGATCTGACAGCTACATGGATTCACCTGAAAAAAAATTAGTACAATTCACGTTGATTTATTCGGAATCCACGTGGATTAATCAGAAATCCACGTAGGTCTTCCCAAATCCCACGTTGATACGCTCAGAAATAGGCCGAATAATTTACGTGGATTTATCTCTGGAAAAAAAATGGACGTAATTTTTTTTCCAAGGTGATCATGATTGGTCACCCGAAGTTGAACGTTTTTGACAATTTTATATGTGGTAAAGGCTACCCCGAGAATGAGTATTGCAAGTGTGTGCACGACTTTCACATACTGCTGAAAAAGTTATGTGTAAAAAACTAAGAAAACATTTTTTGGCCCGAAAATAATCTATTTTTATTTATCGAACAATATGTATATGTACTCTTCACACATAAATATCAGCAAATATATGTAACTAACAGAAAAAATGAGACGGAAACAGTTTTTTAAGATACAATCCGTTCAAGTTTTTTTTTATGAAAAATAAAAATTTCCAAAAACTAACTCTGCCATCGAAAAGCTGAGGGAAATATACATCGATAACGTATTCCACATTATTTCGATATTTATTTCATAGAGTCCAAAACGAGTAACGAAAATGAGAAGATTTAGTATCCTCGCACCGACCGGAAAAGAATTGACGTGAAACGCCCCATATAGACAAAATATAACTTCAGCATTCACTAGTTTCACGTGGCATATATATCCATTTATATTATCATTAACAATCAAAGCAGTCAAAAGCATCGCGACATGCACGTGGACAGAACCAGAAAAGTATCACATTACTAGAAATACTCGTCGCAACGGAAACGCCGCAGACAATGATGCACGAGGAGTGATGAGGACGAGCCCCCACTTCTCGAATCCTTAAGGGATGAATACCTCCCAATACCAGAGAAACGAACTCACCCCCACGACAACATAAATAGGAGCGACTTGAGGCGCTCATTCTCAAACTCTCTGACTCAAATCAACCACGTAACGGACACTTCTCCACGTACGCGGTATAACTCGAGTGTATACACCTAAGACGTCACACAAGCTCTTTCGGTATTTGGGATCCCATACACGTATCTTAGTTAAAACTAAAGTAATCTGTGTTGTGTTTTATTCTATCGATCAACTCACGTACCCTTTCCGAGCAAAGGTAAGCACGGCTGCCGCCGAGAAACGAAACCATCCCTAATAAACAATCGAACTAACAAGGCCACGTAACAAATGGTGTCAGAAGTGGGATTTTCGGTTTTGTGGAAGATCTAAGTCGAACATTTTTTTTTTTTTGGAAAATTGTGACGGAAAAGCCAGCCGACGAATACTCGCATCGAGTTATCAGCACTCAAGAAACTATCAGAAGCATCTCAGACAGTGCGTCGATATCAGCTCAATCAGCAAGGATCCATCCCCGATAGGAAGCTGCGAAAGGACGAGTACGACCAATCGAGAGAAGGATGCTAGCTGCTGAGAAGATTGCAGTGGCCCTGGTCTTCGTTTGTTGGTAAGTAGAAATTCAGTATACCGTGGGGTTCGCGTACGAGTGGAATCAAATTTCCCCAATCAAGCCGACAAATTGATAATCAATGATTGATAAACATTGAAATATCACGGAAATAATTCAGAAGTGATCTATCACCGCGTCATCAATTCTTTCAATTCAGCAAAGATATTGAATAATGAAAAGGATTTTCTTTCATAACTTCAAATTTGTGCAGCAAAATGGCTGAGAAAACTAATAATCAGTTTATTGAGGATGTTGTTGGGTTAAATGAGGAACAAGGTAGAATCGAAGGATTGCCAAGAACCTCAGTCCACCCGTCTGATATTATCGATGGTGGGGAATCATCGGGCAACGAGTCAGGGGAATCTGAAGCAAGAGCACCGACAGGTACGAACAGGAAACGCGCTAATCGCGTACGTCGGTATGAGAGACAAATGCATACATTAGGAGAAGAGGGCAACGAGGAAGTATTTCTCGCAAATTCAAAAGATGCTTTAAGAAATGGCACACGAATGGGCATAGTAGAATGTCTCAGTGGACAAGAGCATTTTGGAAATAAATATAATTCAGCCTTATTTTTCGTAGAATTCGCAACAACGAATCCAACGAGAGAAAATCTTCTGATTGCGATAGAAGGAGTAGACTATTTACTAACATACGAAGAAGAACAGTTCGAGGGGTACGACATTAAGAAGGTTAAAATAGCGAGGAGTACCGTAGAAGAAATATTCCAAAAATTATATATGAATTATAGAAATCAATCTATTAAAAATTTGGCAGATTCATCGATGTCAGTCAAATTAGATACTCCGTGCTACTCTAATTTACATTGTAACCCACTAGAATTCCCCAACCCAAATAATCAATCTAATGTTCAAGAAAATGATCCCGTTCAAGACAGAAGAAGTGGAAATGAAATTGAGAAGGGATCTGATGAAAAAGAGGAGCATAGGGAACAAATTCAATTCCACTCAAACAATAAAACGTTTAAACACAATGTACTTAAAGACTTGCCAGTACACATAACGCAGGATTTGAACGGGCGATACAAACAAGACTAATCTAACTCCAAACCAGTTCCAAGCGTGACGGATTATCGACAACTCGAGGCATTGGAGAGAAACAATAAAATGTATAACGATAGGTCAATGGGTGTTAGGCAACAGCAGAATATGAGATATAAAACACGAAGCGAATTTAAATGGCTTGAACCGTTGACAAGAGAACAAGAAGTCCGGGTAAATAGCGTTACCATAAAGCCAAAATACCCAGTTTATAATCCGAGGATTGAGAACCCAGAACAAATAAAATCAACCAATCGACGCGCAGTCCTGGGACTATTAATAGAGAAGTTAAATCAGCAGATGAACAAAATACAATCAGAACTGACGAGGGTTAGGTTTCAGCAAAATCGCAATATGAATATGAGAAGAGACGATACGATAATGGAATAAAGTGAGTTAGAAAAACGAATTCATGAAACACAGTCAAGTTTAGATGAGTTCCAATCAGACCCGGACATATATAACGAGGAGGCCGATAAACCAATCATCTCGACACCTCAAGAAGGATATGTTCAGGTTAGAAACACGAATAATACGGGAAACCAGCGCCAAGCACAAAGCCAAGGAGTGAATAGAGTCCACCAAACGAGCAAGTAATTATAATAACGATATTCCTACACAACCAAGATTTAGACTCACGTTAAGTCAAGCCTTGAATATGATCCCCGATTACACTGGTAGCCAAGACATGTTACCAGTTTTCATTAGAGCTCTCCGTAATATAGTGCAAGAATTTGGGCCGAGGTCAGAGAAATGGGTCCTCCATTCTCTCGCAAATAAGCTGAAAGGACCAGAGGGGGTCGGTTACATTCCGCGTTTAGCGCAGTATAGCATCATCGAGAAATTGATTAACTATTTATTCACACAGTACAGTGCCACAGGGGGATCCGATTACGCTCTGTCGGAATTGAAAATCGTGAAACAGTGTAGAGGCAAAAAAGCCGTGGATTTCGGGTTGCGCGTGCAGATACTCCATAATCGATTATTAAATATCTACGATAATGACCACGAATTATTTCCATATCCACGAATAACATATATGCAGGATGCTGATAAAGAAGCCTTAGAACAGTTCTTATTCGGATTCTTGATCTCCAACATCAGGTGCGATCACGGTGCCCGATCACCTTGAAAGACGCAATCGCTGAAGCAGCGACATTCGAGAACCGAACTAGCGCATGCCGCATGATTGACCAAGGTGGGAATCCGGAAAATATGCCGGCCTGGGCAAGAGAACTAAAAAGAGCGATAGAGAGCCGCGATGATATTGCACACTCGAGTAATGCGAATAGCTAAAACGGATGAAATCTGCAGTTACTGCCAAATGAAAGGACATATCGAGAGGAATTGTCAAAAGAAACGCTACGACACGGAACAGTGTGTATTTTATGAAAAGCCAGGTCATTTATTTTCCGAATGCTATGCTTTACAGCGACAAATTTTGAGTGGTGAGTTCAATAAAAGTAATTGAACAAATTCAACAGAAGTAAGAGCAAGTCAGCCAGTGGTACAGCCGATAGTGTACGTACAACAGCCGGTGTCATATAGGGAATTTCAGGTTACGGGAGTGTCAGGATCGCATGACACGGATACCAAACAAACTAGCAACAAGAGAGATAATGTCCGAAACGATGATAGAACGAATAATTATAATGGCAATCGTAACGAATGGCGAAATGATCATCGTCCTGATAAAAACGATAATAATAACTACCGCAACAGAGATAGAAATCGAAACAATAACAATTACACAGCCACACAAAAAAAAATTCCGACGCAGGGGGTTTGACTATGTTTACTATATGTTTTTATGGTCGCTGAATCCGAATCCGAGGTCGGTTTGAACCCTGCAGGTCGAGGTTTGGCCATAACCTCAAAAAACCTAGTAAGTTAGAATTTCCAGGACATTTTAATTTCTATAACTGTATAACTTATACAGTAAACGTCTAAAACCTCTAAACCCAGAACCGAATGAAACCATAAGCCCATAACACCATAAACTCTGGACGATGTTTGGCCATAACCTCAAAAAACCTAGTAAATTAGAATTTCCAGGACATTTTAATTTCTATAACTGTATAAATTGTACAGTAAACGTCTGAAACCTCTAATCTCATAACCGAATAACACCATAAGCCCATAACACCATAAACTCTGGACGTTCTTTGGCCATAACCTCAAAAAACCTAGTAAATTAGAATTTCCAGGACATTTTAATTTCTATAACTGTATAACTGGTACAGTGAACGTCTAAAACCTCTTTTTGTGACAGCGCAGTTCGAGTTATATTGTTATAGGATAATACGGCTCGAAAATCTGGGGTTACAAGGTTATATGGGCATGTTGTTATTAGGTTATAAGGTAATATATTGATAAGTTTGAAGGTTAACTTTGTCGAATCCCATAAACCCAAACGATTTTATTCAGTTTGAATTATTTGATTATAAGCCTAGGTGATTATATAATATAGTATAACGGGATTGTGAGGTTATGCGGTTATGATGTTATGGGGTTATGGTGTTATGGGGTTATGATGTCACGGGGTTGTGGAGTTATGTGCTTATAGGAGTTAGAGGTTTTAGACGTTAACTGTTCAAGTTATATTGTTATATACAATGCATAGTTCTGAAAATTCAAATTTACTAGGTTTTTTGAGGTTATGGCTAAATAACGTCCACAGTTTATGGTGTTATGGGCTTATGGTGTTATTCGGTTATGGGTTTAGAGGTTTTTGACGTTTACTGTATAAGTTATACAGTTATAGAAATTAAAATGTCCTGGAAATTCTAATTTACTAGGTTTTTCAAGGTTATGGCCAAACCTCGACCTGCAGGGTTCAAACCGACCTCGGATTCGGATTCAGCGACCCCGAAAACATATAGTAAACATAGTCAAACCCCCTGCGTCGAAATTTTTTTTTTTATGTGGCTGTGTTATCGTAGGAATATTCAAAATTACCGGAATAATAGAAATAACGGTAATAATTATAAAAATCGAGGCGGAGATACTTACCCGGGAAGTAATGGGAATAACAACAAATATGAGAATAATGGTAATAATAATGGGAACAATCGGTATGACAATCGTGATGACGATCGGAACCCACAAAATCGGAGCTTTAATAACAATCAGGGACCATCGAACAATGAGCCATTAAAGTCCAGAGATGCTTGCGCGAAAATTACGTGCCGAGCAGATTATAGAACAGCCACTCAAACGCCACACAATGAGGTTGGCATGCACGTTTGGGCGTCAAACCCCGATAGCGAAACTAGACGATATGAAATTGAAGGGTAGATCGAGAAAATTTTTTGTAGATACAGGAGCTGACGTGACGTTGGTTAAGCTAAATAAAGTCGACCCAGGTTTTTTTATCGATACGGGGAATGAGATAATCTTAAATGGGGTAGAGGTGGAGAAATAACGTCAAATGGAGCTATCACTACTAATTTGAATGGATTAGAGCGTATTATGCAGGTAGTCAACGACAAGTTTTCTTATGATACCGACGGAATAATAGGTTGGGATTTTATAACCCAGCATGCGGGAAAGATCGATTCGATAAATAAACAATTGGAGTTCGGAGAATTTAAAATTCCTCTTCTAAAAGAAGAAATGTTCATTATACCGCCAAGGACTAGGCAAGTCATACATGCGAACGTTAAAAGGGAGGCCGATGTAGGTTTTGTTGCATTGAGGGAACTACAGCCAGGAGTTCACTTCGGGAACTTTTTGTCACAAAGCGAAAACGGGAAAGCGTATGCTATGTGTGTGAACATGAATGATGAGGAGGTTAGGGTAAAAGTACCCGATGTTATTCTTGTGCAATGTGAGACAAGAAAAGTGAATAACGATTCAAAAAATTGTGAATTAGATAATGTTGAAGAGAAGGAGGAAGTAGCACACGCAAGTATTTTAAAAGTCTCAAACGACGAAACGAAAAGCAGAGCAAAGCTAGTTTTCGTGCGATTGGACAAAGAAACATTGAAAGGATTGAACCCGGAGGAACTGGCGCACGTAAAGGAGCTGGTCGGAGAATATGCCCATGTTTTTGAATTACCGGGGAACACCTCAAGGCAACAACTGTAACCACGCACAAAATCGAACTAACATCGGATGTTCCCATTAAAGTGTAAAGGTATAGACATCCGCAAGCATTGAAGGATGTAATGCAAAAGCTCATTGGGAAACTTCTACAGCAAGGAATAATAGAAAAATTTGAAAGACCTTATTCTTCGCCAGTTTGGGCGGTCAGGAAAAAACCAGGACCAAATGGAGAAGAGAGATGGCGGTTAGTCACCGATTTTCGACCAATTGATGCGATAATGGTAGGAAATATCTACCCCTTGCCAGACATGAATGAAATAATAGAAATTGCAGCCTCAGCAAATTATATAACAGCCTTGGATCTAAAATCAGGATTTTATCAGATTCCAATGAATCTGGAATCTGCGAAATTGACAACGTTTGTAGGGCCATACGGTCATTGTGAGTATGAACGAATGAGCATAGGTCTCAACAATGCGCCATTAACATTTAAAAAAATGGTAGATTTAATTTTAGCCGGCCTTGAAGGGTTATAGAGCTTTTCGTCTACTTACATGACATTGTATTCATGGCAAGAAATTCGGAAGATTAATGAACAGTTTCGAAGAAGAAAATCTCATGGTAAAGCCAAGTAGATGCATGTTTCTTCAAAAACACGTGGAGTTTCTCGGTCACATTGCGGGAAATGGAGTGATAAAATGGACCCAAAACAGATCGAGGCGGTTAAAGAATTCCCAGTGCCTAAGAACGCAGGAAAGGTACAGAGGATTGTTGGAATTGCATCATCTTCTACATCATATTAAAATTAATCCGTACAAAAATTATGATTCCCATATTTTACTATTGGGAACAATGTTTTGTTAGAGTATTTTGAAGTCGGATCTGGCAGATCGATAGAGGAGCTCGAACATTTTCATAATCTAAGGTGGAAAATCCAGAAAAATAGTTGCGTGGGCGTGATCTATATTGTGAAAAATCATTTGTAGCCGAAATTCCGTCATTCGAAAGATCTTGGAGCAATGAACAACTCAGAAAAAGATGATTTGAAGAATATTCGTTATAATAGGTCGGAAGAGGAGGTCAAGAGCTACAATTTGCACTGGCTATGTGTTGGAAAAATTGATACTGTGGAGGCGTAGTAACCATAAAAACAATTGTTCGACGTTTGATTCCAGGGTAACGTGGAAAAAATAATAAAAACGGGTTATCTATTCAAAATCTGATCCAGCAGATTTGAAAAGTGAAATGAGCATTATCATAATCTGAGGTGGAAAGTCCAGAAAAATAGACGAGTGGGCGTGATCTATATTGTGGGAAATCGTGTGTAGCTGAATTTTCGTCATACGGAAGAAATTGAAGTAATGAACAACTTGGGAAATGATTATTCGAAGAATATTCGGTATGAAGGGTCGGAGGAGGAGGTCAAGAGCGACAATTTGAACAGGCTATGTGTTGGGAGAATTGATACTGTGGAGGCGTATTGACAATAAAAAAAAATATTCGACTTTCGTTTCCAGGATAATGTTGAAAAAATAATGTGAACGGTTTATCTATTCAAAATCTGATTTTGCAGATTTATAGAATGGAATGAGCATTTTCATAATTTCAGGTGGAAAATCCAGGAGAATAGTTGCGTGGGCGTGATCTATATTGTGGAAAATCATGTGTAGCCGAATTTTCGTCATACGAAAGATTTTGAAGAAATGAACAACTTGGAAAATGATGAATTGAAGAATATTCGGTATAATGGGTTGGGAGAAGACATCAAGAGCTACAATTTGAACAAGCTATGTGTTGGAACAATCGGAACCGTGGGGGCGTATTGACCATAAAAACAATTATTCGACGTTTGATTCCAGGATAACGTTGGAAAAATAATATAAACGGGTTATCTATTCATAATCTGATTTTGCAGATTTATAGAATGGAATGAGCATTTTCATAATCTCTGGTGGAAAATCCAGGAAAATAGTTGCGTGGGCGTGATCTATATTGTGGAAAATCATGTGTAGCCGAATTTTCGTCATACGAAAGATTTTGAAGAAATAAACAACTTAGAAAATGATGATTTGAAGAATATTCGGTATAATGGGTTGGGAGAAGACATCAAGAGCTACAATTTGAACAAGCTATGTGTTGGAGCAATCGAAACCGTGGGGGCGTATTGACCATAAAAACAATTATTCGACGTTTGATTCCAGGATAACGTTAAAAAAATAATTTAAATGGATTCTCTATCGAAATCCTGTTCGTGCAGATTCATGAAGTAAAATGAGCATTTCCACAATCTGAGGTGGAAAATGATGATTTGAAGAATATTCGGTATAATGGGTCGGAAGAGGACGTCAAGAGCTACAATTTTAACAAGCTAGGTGTTGGATTAATTGATCCTGTGGGGGCGTATTGACCATAAAAACAGTTATTCCACGTTTGATCCCAGGATAACGTTGAAAAAATAATATAAACGGGTTATCTATCCAAAATATGATCTTGCAGATTCGTAATATTTGTCAATCGTAATAAACCATTTTTCTCTAATTTCCTATCTGATGAACAACTCAGAAAATGATGATTTGAAGAACGTGTGGTGTGATGGATCGAAAGAGAAGATTGCGGGCTATAAGTTATATGCATCTCGATGTTTATCGATATCTATTCACAACAAATTGAAAGTACAACTTATTAAATCTGAATTGAATATTGAAGATTATAGTATATTCTGTAGATATTTTAATTAATATCCACACGAAAGACTCGAGCGAGCGACAGCGAGCGAGAGATTATTGCTAGTATTACAGAAAGTTCGTGAAGAACTTTGCAAAAATTGTTCACCCACTCAATAAATTAAGAGACAAACGGAAAACATTCGTATGGGGAGAAGAAGAACAACAAACATTCAAGAAAATAAAGAAAATCCTCTGCAATGAACCGGTATTAATAGCGCCAGATTTAACGAAGAAATTTATAGTAACAACGGACGCGTCTGACTATGCTATTGGAGCGATTCTCAGTTAAAGAGAGCTAGGATCAGACAGGCCAGTATCATATATCTCTACGGTACTGAAAGGACCAGAATTCAGGTATTCAGTATACGATAGGGAAATGTTAGCTTTAGCATGGGCATTGAAGGAATTCAGGCATTATTTATGTGGCAGAGAATTCGTCGAAGTTACGGGTCACAAGCTGCTTAAGCATTCCAATAAGACCAAAAAAGCGGATCTACGTTTCAATAGATTAAAAACAGTATTGCTAAAATATCAGTTCGACATCATTTATCGACCAGGAGACAAAAATGAAAGTGCGGTTGCGTTAAGTCGGTGCCCCATAATACGAGAAGGAAAAATAGATCCAGAATCACCAAGAAGTAAATTGTACGAATTGGCAGAAAAGCAAGAGGCAGAAGAGAGAAATAGAAATTAGCAAAAATCGTTGGTAAAAGCAGTTTTCACACGATTACGATGGCAAGGCAAGCGAGTTCAGAGGCTCAGGAACAAGGGAATGAGAATGGAAGAAGAGAGCTGTCAATGGATTTTGGAGGTTCAGGAAACCCACGCAACAGGAAAATACGTAATATAGAAACCGCGGAATACTCAGATGCGGAGGATACTGACAAGGCAGAGAATGTCATCAATGAACGGCCAGCATAAACACGTAAGAAGTAAAGGAAGCGTTAAGATAATAGAACAGGTTACAAGTTTCCGATATGTCAACCAATAAGTAGCGTGAAACAGAAGAGGAGCATTTTGAGTCCGAACAGGATGTACGAAAAATTGAAACACATGCATAAGGAGGCGAATATGAAAGCAGGAATAGAAGTGACTAGCACACCATTACTAGGGAAAACCTTACCTTCAAGGGAAAACCAGATGGAGCCCTTGAAAAATCAAACATTGACAGCGAGACGGCAACAGTTCGGAAGTACGCCAACTTATCAGAATATCGATAATGAAACAAGTCTGGAAAACACGAGTGACGAATAAATCCCATTGCAGGAGGACGTATCTCAAGTTCTTGAAGCAAGCGTGGCGAGACCTGGGATTAAAAACCCTGAAAAACCGAGAATTATAAACGATGAGAAACTACCGCCACATACGATAAAATTGCCACAGAAACCTGGCAAAACCCTCCATCCTAAGGAGAACTCAGTGAAAAGTACGTTACAAAAAACGTTAAAAAATACCCTTTTGGACATGAGCAACACTATACCGGAAGTCAACGGTCGTTATCAGTTTTTAGTAGATATAGAGCAAAAAGATGTAGGTGGGGAACCAAATATTCAGATTCAGATAATAGCTAACAAGCCTACACAATTCGAGAATGAAGAAAAAAAGAGTTTAAAGACTTGGATATTACCCCCCAAGAGGTAATTTCAGGGGATGATACATTCCAAATTTTGATCATGCACCTTCAAGCGATGCAAGAATGGTGAAAGTTCTAGGTGAAATAAGTACAACGGAATTAGAGCATTCAGGTTCAGGTGGAGGGAAATGAGCAAATTATTATCTTAGAGGGAGAAAATTAGACAGAGAATTCTACAATAAATTACAAGCAAATCGAGAAAATAATAGTCAGGAGGAACAGGCCTACCCGAAGGTAAGAGATGGTACACCACCTGCCGACGAAATATCAGGCAGAGAACAGCATCTGCAAGAGCTTGAACCATTGAAGGTTCCACATGTAAATTAAAGGGATAATCAAGCGGCGAGCAAGGATCCAGAACCGATAAGGGATTTCAATTATGAGATTCCCATGGACAGAGATGATTTTCTGCCGGTAATTCGATATGTAGAACACTCAAAATGCGCCAATAGGGATAAAGTTATGACACATGACACCAATATATCCACCGAACCACCGGGAAATTGTCTTAATATTATATTGTGCACCCTCCATGATTCCAAATGTGTATAAATTGTTGATCTTTGAGGGCCAATCCAGAGTGAAGTGGAAAGAGGAAAATTCACAAAATCCACCACATATTTATTTCATGCGACGTTTCGCCAGTTAGTTTCACTGGCCTCATCAGGCAGTTTTGAACGAAAATATAATATTACGTTTGGCAGTGGAAGCAGCCAGTGAACATAACTGGCGAAACGTCGCATAAAATAAATATGTGGTGGATTTTGTGAATTTTCCTTTCTCCACTTCACTCTGGATTGGCCCTCATAGATCGACAATTTATACACATTTGGGAAATTGTCTTCTTCACTCAGTAATAGAAATATTAGGGTTGGATGAGTCTACGACGTCCTTGAGGAAAAGTCCCCCGAGGAGCCCTTCGCTGAGCGAATGTGAAAACCCGGAGGAAGTCACCAGAATCCTGTAATCAAAGACAGAATATGGGGATGCTGATTGCTTATACCTAATCTCGATATTTTATAACATCAATATTTGCGTACATTTTCATTTTGAAGCCAATAGAGTGAAGTATTTATATTTTAGGGCTAACGATAGTAATGATTTTATTCATTCACATTTGGAATCTAATCACTATACCCCATATATAGTGAAAGAAGAGATGAGTAATCGGCACAGACAGGAGGGGCATAGCGACATGATGATGATGTGCAAGGAAGACGAGGTAGCTCGGCTACGAAACACAGGAAACAGCGAGCCGCCACCTATGAATCGGGACTCGTCAGACCGTGAAATATTGTGAGGTAGTCAAAGCATTCCCAATAGAACAATGAGCGCTCCCACGTATAGCAATATGACACGATATCTGATCACGGAAGCAAGGTCATCGCATTTGAAGCCGGCATGGGTAATAGGGTACTTTCACAGTTGCAAAACAGCCGAGGAACTTTCGCGTATAACCTGAGCAGTCTGATCATGTGAAGGCTCGTCAAGAAGAATGTTCGGAGCTTCTTCTTGAATGCCTCGGGGATATCGGACAGCCTGATCAGCTGTATAATGGCGGTTGCAGAGTTCAGACAACTTGCACCTGTCCGATACCGCTTTCTGGTGGCTCGGTCTGTACTGTACAGGCTATGCCATGTGCACACTGCATGCGGTACGGCGGACCCACGGACTTAGTATATATATATATATATATATATATATATATATCCAGGGGCGCGCTAGCGCCCCCTCCTGGCAGCTGGGGGCAAGCGCTACCCTTATACATCAAGTTCGGTTCACCGATTCTTGAATTTCACGAAGAAACACAGATAAGCATCAATTATGGATGTTATCTGGTAGAATCCGATGATTTTCCATTTTTCCTTAATGTACAGCTGGATTTTTTATCACGTACCATACGGATTTCACGTAAAGTGTCCGTTTGGTAGGTTAGATTGCCGAAAAAATTTTTCTTCTATTCATAAGATATCTCGAAATGACGATGATCGATTGCGAGATATCTCGCATCGAACTCGCTACACACATAAGTGTATATATATATATATA
>JAJGXB010000035.1:84004-100964 GCA_020882725.1 Aphelinus certus
AAATTCGGAGACGTATCATCCGTTCACGTGTTGAATTGATTGATTGAAAGATCCGTTCGAAACCTCTGCAAAATGCTCATGCGACTACCTACGCATGTAGGCTAACTTATTATTATACTTCTTATCAGCTAGGCTAGCCCGCTTTTGTAAAAATCTAGAAAACATAAATTGAAGAAACTTATTATATAATATGCCACGCCCTGGCCATACTTCACTCCCGAGATGCACGACGGAGGGTAATGCAATCATCGCCTGCAGATGATAACGCAGCGCGTCTTGATTACCGTGCGCCGTATCTCTCTCATTCGCATACTCATTCGTGACTATCGTCTCTCTGCACTGTCGAACAGCTGAGCTGCTCGCGTCGCCGTTGGACTCGTGTGGGGCGGAGGGAATGACGAAAGCTGGATCTTCATTGTTGTCGGGGAAATCGATGGGAAATTCAAAATTCTGGGCGGGGCAAGGCTGGGCCATAACAGCAGCAATCAGCGTTCCTTCATGATCCGGTAGGAGAATTTTCCCAGACCCAAATTTTAGAAAGAGTTTTACTTCCACAGCACTATCCATAGTTGTACACAGAGTTACACAGTACCACATGTGCCAAACCAAAAAAACAGGATTAGTGTCGGCCATCCGTTGCCGCAACAAGTTATCACTGACTGTTGTAAGATGCCAGTCATCTGTGATCTGGTGTGAAATTCAAATGCTGCAACTTTACATGCAATATATGGGTTTGTACTACTTGCATACTTGTAGTCGATGGCGCGCCCCCTGATAAGTATCTCCTTAGCTAGCGGTTTATTACGACGATACCACTATAATATATCTATATCTATATCTATCAGGTGGCGCTGACGACAAGTATGCGCAGCAAGCGCACGGGAAGACGCGACTAGCCATTATATACAGCCCAATTTCATGTTCAACCTCACATTTTTAATTATTTTTCTTTTACCGCTGTCCCGCAGTCTTGCAACAGTTATAAGCAAGAACTACGGTCACTTACGATTACTTTTGTCAGAAAAGTTTCATCGAAATAGCTTTCATTATATTTGAGAATAGAAGTTCAAATTCACTAGCAGACGAAGTGCCCACGAGCTCCTCAAAAATTCTTCCACATTACCACATGTGATGTATATTACGTCCGACTGGTTCACAGTCCAGCGCAAGTCACTCCTCAGCGTAGCGTATATTACGTCCAACATACATATAGTATATTGATAAAACTGAACTGCTACTGCACTGCGCCCGACTGCGCATGCACGCTCTCGAGTGAGCTCAGCTGTGAACTGTGAGATCTGCTCAAGTTAGTTGCAGGTTATAACTCGCGCGGTCTGGCGCAGTCCAACGGAACAACATTAAAATCATCAGTATATATTAACCCATTAACGTCCAAAATGTCAAAATTTCTTGCACGTTTTCAGAGTGATTATTTCCTATGTAATTGGCATTGAAGAAATTTTTGAACCACATATTCTGATGTAAAATTCTATGCTCTTTTGAAATCCGTTTCCAGAATCATGATAAATTTTACAGGAAAAGAGATATGCTCGATTGAAACATAATAAATTTTCGAAAAAAAAAATTTTCAGGATTTTTTTTCGAAGTGTTACGGTGAAGATATCACCTTGCGACCGTGATCAAAGGTGATCATAGGAGTTGAAGTTTAACAGAGAATTTTTTTGTTGACCTTGAACCATCTCTTCTTTACAAAATGGCGGAAAAACAAATTTTTTTTTTTTTCAATCTTCATCAATTTTTTTCTCAAAATCTATGGACTTTAGAGAAAAATTTATAGGAACAAAAATGCCTTAGAATCGCTTGAGAAATATTGTCAAATTTTTTCAGAATTTTTTGAGACATTTTTGAAAATCCCATTTCCCAAGTTTCCCGGAAAATCAAAAATTGTCTCAAAAAATTGTGAAAAAATTTGAGAACGTTCCTCGAGTGATTCTGAGACATTTTTGTTCCTATCAATTTTTCTCTAAAGTCCATAGATTTCGAGAAAAAAATTGATAAAGTTGAAAATTTTTTCAACTTTATCTGTTTTAATTATGGAGCTCAACTCCAAAGAATGCAAATGGAAACCAGAGAACTTATTAAGAATGTACAAGAAACTGAGTAAATGTTACTAACTCGAAAACAGGGTCTAATGAAAGAAGTAGAGTTTAGAAAAGTTTTCTTCCTAGATGTACTCGAGGAAAGTGAGACATTTGTCGTAAAATCAACCCATGATATTAAGAATTTGGCTGTGGAACTTCTACAGAGATGCGCCAAGATCACTCCGACAATCAATGAAGGCATTGATAATGATGATTCAAAGGTCGATTATATTGATGATGCAAAGAATACTATTGGAGGGGAGCGACCGTCTCCCATGATATCATTCAGTCTCATGCAGGTCTTTTGATGACCAACTTGTTCCAGGAAGTTTCAATGAAGGTGAAACGAGACAGATCGAAACCTCCATGGAGGAACAACCTATCACGTTTGCACAACAGATTGTATCCATGAGCTGGAAAATGTTCCCCACGGTCAGGCTCTCCACCATCTACTACGAGTCACCTGGAATATTGGGTCAACCTACATTCAAAAATCGGAGTCCAGTCATCAATCATGGTAGGAAATCATAATTTAATAATAATTTAAGGTTACAAATTATGCATAATTCAACCTCTGACACGTTTCAAATTCCTTTATGTACAATGAAGATGCTGAATCATTATTTTCTTTGGTTGTGCCATTAGAAGAAGAAATAAAAGCATTGAAAGAAAAACTAAGAACAACAGACGATGAATTACAGAAATACAAAGAAAAAAGGGAACAGTTGCACAACAAGCAGTTTAACATACATGTGTATGTTTTATGACCAACAGCAAAATTGTCGACATTACAGTAAAATCTTCTGTCAGTTGTGCCTGAATAATATTGTGACAAGTGGACCAAAGCAAAGGCCATCAAGAGTTTGTAATGTTTGTCACACGCTGCTGGTGCAAGAGACAGCTCCATATTTCAGCTGAGACCCTCCTTCAATTACAAAAAAACAAAGAACTCTCAATGTGATTATCTTTCTTAGATTACAGAATCAGTGCAATACCAATTCAGAAAGAATAGACAGTATACTCGTATGAAAGGGTTTTTACAAAAATAACTTTTCAAGTATTTTTCACTTGAATTAAATAGTGATTTTATTCATTAACTAAATCTTATTATCCAATGTGATGTGCTAAGGGGTTACAGGCTGCTATGAGGAACATAGTTCAAAAGTTTTTCCAACCTGTACAGTGAATGATGAATCAAGAGTATATCTGTAACTCGATAGAAGTATAGAAGTGATAGAACTCGATAGTGTATAAAAGTGAACGTTAACCCTGGTTACATTTAACAGACTCAAGTGATAAAAGAGAGTAATTGTCAAGTATTTGTAAATATGGGACTGTACTAATTAAAGTTAAATGTCATTTGAAAAATTGAAGCTTTTGAATGTACAAACTTTGATTTAATTGTACATAGAAAATTTTCAAATTTTACATTACAGCGTTGAATGTCGTTTGAAAAATTAAAGCTTTTGAATGTACATACTCTGATTTAATTGCACACAGAAAATTTTCAAATTCTACCATAAGTTTGTGAAAATTTGGATGAAAAAAGAGTATATCTGCAACTCGATAGAAGTATAAAAGTGATAGAACTCAATAGTGTATAAAAGTGAACCTTAACCCTGGTTACATTTAACAGAGTCAATTGATAAAAGAGAGTAATTGTCAAGTATTTGTGAATTTATCAGTTTTTCAAACATTTTGATTTGTGTTTATATATAATTAAATGATCTTAGGAATATTCTTCTCTCAATAGTGCAATTATTGTAAGATTTGATTCAATTACCAATTAGCTTTATATATGAGAGTATGAAATCATTTTCGAGTAACCGGCCAAGTACCATGGCTCACCTGTAGATGGCGAGGCGTTGAGTCGCGCGTGTATAAGGTATAGCGCGGCGCTCTCTCGCAAGAGAGTCGGCGTTCTACCGTCTATATATAAGGGAGCTTAGACATTAGACCAACTCGCGCCTTCGCGGTCAATCCCAGTCTCCAATTTGGTCATTCCATATTGGAGCACACTTTTTTGAATAATATTTCGTGACCCAGAAGTAATATGGCCGGTAAACTATTAGATTAAGACGGACCCAAGTCGTACGTCAGAATCAGTTTGCCAATAAGCCTAACACGGGCAGAGAGTAAAGTTGGATCTATGAAACATATTGTTACAATTGTCAAGCCATGCGTTCGCTTCATAACCCTGATATCTTCACAGGTTCAAAGTTCCAATAAAATGAACAGCTTTCTGAATTCTTTACTCGTGAACTCGTTGTACTTTTCTTTAAAGCTTTGCTACTCTTCCATCAAAAATATATTACCAAAGCAATATTGTTTCGTTTCAGTTGTATTTAGCATTCTAGAAGAAAAACCAAGAAGAAAAGTAAGAATACATTTTTTCGATTTGAGGCTCATGTCTCTTACAATCACGTTATAAACAAATGGAATCCAGTGATATCATAGAAGTCGATTCACTTTGGGTGCAATTTGTTTAAATAATTATTGTATAAACATTAGATTTTGAAAAAAGAGATAATAGGGGTATTTTTTCAGAAAAGCACGTAATCCCGCAATCAGTTTTCATCTCATGGTGATAGCGTAAGCATTGGCCGAAGCCACTTTTTCTCGGTTTTACTGAATTCCAATTGTTTATTACGCGATTGCCAGAAAAATAAGCCTCAAATCAAAAAAATGTATTCCACGTTTTTTTCTTGGTTTTTTTTATGTAGAATCGATTGACACCATTACTTTCTCGAATTTACGAATTTGGGTGCAGTTTGTTCAAATAATTATTGTTTAAACGATTTGAAATGGAAAAAAACACGATTATTTTTTTTCAAAAAAGCACGTGATCCAATAATTAGTTTTATGATATCTCCGCTGGTCTGGCCATGGGCCTTAATGGGTTAATATGGTCAAAAAATTATGCCAGTGCATCAGATAGCATAAGCAATTTTATTTTTCATAGTAAAAATTCACCTTTGAGAAAGATATACCTAACGACAAATATATTCCTTATCCTGTGGTTCGTTGTTGGATAAATTTTCAATCGTCTAAAAGTTTTTAGGTAGAATTAATTATATTTTTTTCGTAAATATATAAATGCTCAAACGACTAAATTTTTCTGAGTAGGTAAAAATTGCAAGATGTCTTTTAGTTCTTTTTCTATTCAAATACATTGAAAATAATAATTACAGAATATGAAGCCTTTTTCCTGCTTCATGTTTCTTTGCTACGGATTTCAAACTGATTCATCCAGGGGCGCGCTAGCGCCCCTCCTGGCGAGTAACGACAGCTGGGGGCAGCGCTACCCTTATACATTAAGTTTGGATTACGGATTTTTCAATTTCATAAAATAATACAGATACGCATCAGTTATGGATGTTATCCGGTAGAAAATGATTTTTTATTCAATTTCCCCAGTATCCAACCCGATTAATCTCCTATAGAAGATGCTTCTCATGTAAAGAGTCTTGTCGGCTAGGTTAAAATGGAGAAAAAAAGATTTGCGTTCAGTTCAAAAGCCTCGGCTCGACGGCGACGAACGATATCGAGATATTATATATATATATATATATATATATATATATATATATATATATATATATATATATATATATATATGCAACTGAGTAGCTGCGTAGACTCATCATGGCGTCTGCTATATTTACATCATGCAGGACGAGAGGATTGCTAGGGCTGATCGGGCACGGGCAGAGAGAAACTATAAAGTACAACGCGGACGCAGTTATATGATATTTTATGGTATACGTGATCATAAACGCTCATTTTACGCATCGATTTTCGTGCCTTAAATGCGATTTTACGCACCAGTGTTTTTACCCAATTTTTATAGCACTAGTGCGTAAAATCGGATTTTACGCACTCTAATCGATGCGTAAAATTCGCGTTTGATCACTATGCCATAAAATATTGTATGCAACTCGTGAAATACGATTCCACGCACTCGTGTGACCATCTAGCCCTCGTTCGCCGGCTTCGCCGACGACTCGTGCCAGCTTGTCACACTGGTGCGTAAAATCGCATTTGACGCACTAGTTGCATAAGATACTATTTTTACAAATACGCGAGATCGCGAGTTTACCCGGGTCTAGTGCTGCAAATATGTATATGCCAGACGTCGACCGAGCTGTTCAACAGTTTGATTCCCCATTGATAGAAACAGGCTAACCTGTATTTTTTTACAATTCTTCAACTCAAGGTAAATACTTTCTTTGTTCATCTTACAATATCATATTCTTTCCTATATAAAAGTAATAAGATAATAACAACCAAAATACATTGGTTCTAGCAAATTCAAAAAGAACTTTAGATGAAGATGGAAATGAGATTTATAAAAGTTTGGACTCTTCGTTAGATGATGATACATCAGTTGCAGTCAGCAAAAGAAAGTGTAGACGGTAGGTATTTATAATATCACTGATGAAGGTCTTGAAGACAGTGAAACACATTCAAGATATAAATGAATTGAATGATTCAACAAAAACAATAGATAAAAAGAGTTCTGATACGCAAAATCATTCACTCAATTCACTCAATGTATTACAGAAAGCACTGCTTTCAAGCACTTCTTGCAAGTTTGCCTCTGCTGGTAAAACCTTGTGTGACATTTTAATATATGAGTAGTAGTAGCCAATAAAACATTCATAATAACATCTATCATTCTAGCTGGAGTATGGAACTTGACCTGATCTCGCCTTTGAACCATAATTGAATCCAATTGAAGGTTGACGATTGGTGGACAAACAGTGGATGCTGTGAGACTCGTATATTTGGGTAAACAACCTCTTGCGGTTAAACAATGTACGGTTCTTTGGTACACTAATTTACCTCTGGCTTCATCCAAACACAAATAATACTCTGAGATTATAATCCAGCTAAAAATTTTGACGATCGATTATTGTTGAACATACACTGAGCTGTAATGGATGATGACATAATGGAAGTACAAAAACAGATGATCATGTTGAAGATAACTAAGCAGATTATTGACGTTTGTTCTCAAGATGACAAGATATTTTTATATATGTCATTCACTGGCTAATAAAATTTTGACCAAAATTTTTGTCAAAAAATTTTGTCAAACAATCATCAAAGAGAACTTGAAAGAAATGACAAATAATGTGGGAAACTTGATCTAGGGTGAAAAAGAATACGAGTATTTTGAAAAATTGAAAATTCTGCAAGCCAAACCAACATTTGATCTAATTGAATTTGAAAGAACTAATGATGAATGGAAACAATTTGCTACACAACACTTGTGGCATATTGCAGTTAAGGAAGCGCAACTTGTTAATCTTCTAAAACTCATCAAAGATTTCTTTTTGATGGGTCGAGGTGACATGTTCCTTGAATTCAGTAGACTGGCAACTCATATACTTGATGAGACTCTAACAAATCATACTTCATGAGATTATAAATTTAGCATTCCAAATAGCTTTGGGGAGAAAAACACAGTCGACAGATGAAATTGCTCTTGGAAGTTTCACCTTTGTGGTTCCCACCCTACCTGTTATCAGAGATGATATCGCTGATACAAGAGAGCAAAGTACTCTTTGCGGTACTGAATTTTGAGAAAAAGAAAGAGAAGATCCTATAGGTATGTTCAGTGAAAAATATTATTTGTTTTGTAATTGAAGCTTTTCATTTCCACATATTTATCTAATTTCTGAAACGTAAATTTTATGAAAAACAACTTGCAAAAAGTTTAATTTCACTTATATCCCACAGGTTCATCAAGCCAATAGTATGACTGCAGTAGTTGCACCTACTGTATTCTACCAAAGTTTGCCTGTGCTGGTAAAACCTTATGTTACGTTTTAATATATTATTAGCCAATACAGCATTCATAATAATATCTAATCATTTTAGCTGGAGCATGGAACTGAACCTGATCTCACCTTTGAACCAGAACTGAATCCGAATGAAGGTTGCATGCATACTGGACAAACAGTGAATGCTGTGAGACTCGTATCTTTGGGTACTTGACTTCATGAATAATTGATACATGTATTGCAGTTAAATAGTATAGGGGAGTCAAAAAATATACTCATTTTTCAGATAAGAATTGTTATTCTCTAATTCATATGCAGGAAGAATGGTACCTCTCCATCGGCTACAACTTATTTTGTTTCTCACTTAACATCAAATTTTCGAATTTAACGAATGAAATCACTGAAATAAAAAGTTCTTCCTAGTATGAACTGAAACTAAAATGAAATAGATTTATTTAGTGTGCTCAAAATTTTTTAAATATACTTTTCACAAAATTTGAAAGGCAAATAATTCTAGCGCAAACAAATTACTCAACTTTTTGATAATCATTAATACAATTGTGGAAATATTTCGTAATTTTGAAAAATAAATCATTCGAAGCTGATAGAATTAATATATTGTTAATTTGTTCTTTTTTCTTAGTGAATTTAACATATTCTTCATTCTAAATGAAATAGATTTGAAAAAAGTATGGAATGAAGTTGTTTTTCATATGATAGAAAATTTATGATTACATTTTCCCTAATGATGGCTGTTATCAAATCCAAACTACAACCCTTTGTGATTCTATTGGAACTAGACGTATACAGACATCTAGAAATTTGGAAAGAAAAATAAGCATCGAGCAGTTCAAGACTTCATAAATAATTGATACATGTATTGCAGTTAAATAGTATAGGGGAGTCAAAAATATACTCATCTTTCAGATAAGCATTATTATTCTCCAATTCATATGCAGTAAGAATGGAACCTCTCCATCGGATACAACTTATTTTGTTTCTCACTTTATATCAATTTTTCAAATTTAAGGTGGCTCCAGCGGTTTAGAATTTAACATCAGTTCTCCCCGAAAATTTAGTGAATTATGAATAAGACATCGAAAAATAGATTGCTACGGAAAAAAGTGTATGTTACCGATTGGACATAGCTACATTTTTCGAAGATCGTTCTTTCTTCAGCTGTATGTGTCTTTTCTTGGAAGGTACATCTTTTCTTCTCTCAGTTATTGAGTAAGAGTGTTCTTGTTTTCTTTTTCGAAATCTTTGAGTGTTTCTACCTGGGGATAGATTCATGTTGGTATTCAGATTTACAACGAATTCGTAACCCATATTTTTTTGACATACTGCTGTCGCAACACGGTAAGTATGTGACTCCGAACCTCCATAAAACTTAGATTTTGGGTGTTTAGAACATATGGTGTTGTTGAACGATTCGTTCGATTGACTAGATGCGCACGGCGCAATTTGTGCTGCACTATTGATGTATGGCTGAAGAATTTTCTCTAATTTTTCTCTCAAATTAGGATCGGTCAAACATGTTCCACCCTTAAAATATCTGTAAATGTGGATACCATCGTCGGTCCTCTCACAGAAAGAGTCGCACTTATCATGAATCCAAAAGCATGTGGAATAACGTTTTGTAGAGCAATTTTCACTTTAGCTGGATCACCTTGGTTTTGTTTTATAACAATGGAAAATACTCTTGAAAAATACTCTTGAAGTGAAGCGCTAAGCTTCATTTTGTACAGTTTACTATTAAACGTTTTTTTCACGTGGTTGAAATCTGACCATTTCGTTATAGCGTATGGAGAGAGTTGTCTCAGAGAGGTGATATATGATGAATCGTCGTCTCCAACAATTGTATTTATCCTACAATTTGCTTTTACCAGAAGTTCATTCCTTAGTACCACTTCGACAGCCATATCTGCTTCCATAGATTTAGATGAACCCGAATGATTCTTTTTACACACATGATCTTTGCGTGATTTTTGTCTACATTTCTTACAGTATATGTCACGACATGAATAAGACCTGACTTTATCAGAGAAAAAGCCGATGAAGGATGCATGACCTACGACATCATATATTATAAGTCAATTCAATATATAATCAATGACATCAATATGATTTCATCAAGGGTTTTATAAGTACCACTGAAGCTATTATTTTGTCTTCCTCCCTTAGTCCAGGCAGCATCAAACGAAGCAGTCAAATTCGTAACGTTGTTATTATTTTCATCATTGTCAACATTTCCACTAGTTGCAAAATAAAAAGTTAATCAGCCTTTTGGAATAATATATAATGGGTCAAAATGGGAAACAGAAAGAGCTAAAACCGTTTAGCAATATCAATTTCACTAGCTCATACAGTCCGTTTGTTCAAATAATTATTGAAAAAATTATTCATGAATATTTATTGAAAAAATCAGCATTAAATTTATCATACAATTGAACATATGAATAAAACATTTTAAGAGGAAGATTTTCAAATTTTTGTTAAAGTACTTGAAAACTTATTTGTAAAAATATCTACAAATATTCATTAGATATACTCAAGCATACGTTTTAAATTATGTGAATATATAAATATAACATATTAAAATTGAGTGTAAACTAGGTGAAAATTTATAATTCTTAAATATCACTTATTATAAATTATCTCATGATCCAAAAAATTTGTTAAAGTACTCAAAAACTTATTAGTAAAAATATCTACAAATATTCATTAGATATACTCAAGCATACGTTTTACATAATGTTAATATATAAATATAATATATTAAAATTAAGTGTAAACTAGGTAAAAATTTATGATTCTTAAATGTCACTTATTATAAATTATCTCATAACCCAAAAAATTTTCAAAAAATCAATTTCTGATTGTCTTACTATAATTAATCACATGTACTTTACGCTTCTTCGACTCACTTCTCATTTGCAATGGTTAAAGCTTTCTCATCCTCAATAGCAGCGGCACATGATTGCTGAGCTACTTTTTCAATCATTGCTCCTACATATCGCTCATATCTTGTCATGAACGTGTTTGATACTGTTGGGATATTTAGCGCAGAGAGTAGAGTGTTGACATTAGTTTCGCTCATTCCAGCATCAAGCATACCTGGACTATGGGAATAAGATAAGGCATCAGTATAAGTTTACATACTATATTACGCACTCTTCAAACAATATCGATAGATTCAATTCATCCAATTGAATGAAAAGAGTCACTAACCTATACCCAATTTCAAGTTCAAATCATGATAACGACTGGTTGTAGATTTTGAGCTCGTTTCTAATTTTATAATGTTATTGCATGTTTGGCATTTCACAGCGATTTTGCTAGCAATCCCACACTGTTTCTCTTCCAACAAATATCGTAGAGATACTGATGATTCACATACGTGACACCATAAGCCTTGAGCAAGCTTTTCCATATTTACAATTCTTGAACCATCGAATGATAGATACTTGGCATCCTCTTCATTATTGGTTTTATTCTGATGAAATTGATTTATGTTAATACGTACATAAGAATAGTTATACTACAATAACGAATAGAGATACATCTAAGAAAATTGTTTTGGTTGATGTACTAACCTCACTTTCTGCATGATTTCTTTGCCTCTCCTGAGTCCGGTGTACGAAGTCATTTATCTGCTTCTTCACTTTCTTCTTTATGAACATCCCCTTTTTCTTACCAATGGTACCCCGTATATCGTACGGCATTTTGTTTCAAAATTTAGCCAAACAATACTCAACGCACATTCATAACGACCGTCCGAACCAGTACATTTCGGGCGAGCTGCAGCGGCGTTGCCATATTTCATGCGTCTGGGATGTAATAAAATGAGATCCCGAGACTGGGCGACAAGAAAAAGTTAATTCTCATCATTGATATAATGTTAAATGTACGTATATCTACTTCGGAAAATCAAAGATACCATACCCATACAATTAGTTTGTTTAAATTACAAATATTCAGAGGCACCCCTGCGGGCCCCGGCTAGGTACGACACCAAACGCTGGAGCTACCTTAATGAATGAAATTACTGAAATAAAAAGTTCTTCCTAGTATGAACTAAAACTAAAATGAAATATATTTATTCAGTGTTCTCAAATTTTTTTAAATATACTTTTCACAAATTTTCAAAGGCAAATAATTCTAGCGCAAACAAATTACTTAACTTTTTGATAATCATTAATACAAGAAATTTTTGTAATTTCCAAAAAAAATATTTTGTAATTTTGAAAAATGAATCATTCGAAGCTAATAGAATTAATATATTATTAATTTGTTCTTTTTTCTTAGTGAATTAACATATCTTCATTCTAAATAAAATAGATTTGAAAAAAGTATGGAATGAAGTTGTTTGTTATACATCAGAAAAGTTTCACCTCGAATATGGAAACTTTAGTGGAATCGTCGTTTTTCAAGCAGAGCGTTCTTCAAATAATTAAAGAAAATATGAAAACGATCCTTGACGTTTGTCTCGATCACCTAGGGATATATATGCTATAAAAGTGCAAAGTTTCATATTTTTTTTAGATTTCTTAAAGTCTACAAATTTTGTCCCCACCAACTTTTTCAGGAAAATTTTTTGTTCTGAGAAATAATTGAGAAAGGATTAAGTAGTTTTTTTAAAGAAGCATTTTTCTGGAAAATTGGTAGCGATCAAGCCAGATTATCGAATATCGAGTACATACATCGTCAAGAATTGTCGAATTTTACATTTTATTACAACTCTTTCATATGCCTCTCCCCCTCTCTATCAACTGAAGAAAAAAATTTTATTCAGACTTTGATTACTGATGTAAAATTTATTATTACTAGGGGGGTTCCCCCCTGCTCGCTTCGCTCGCCAACCCCCCCATTTTAATATATAATTCGAACGTGAATTCGACTTCGATCTTCGATTTCCTTCAGCTATGTTCATGTTGAACTTTTGTTTATTCAGTTTCGTATTTGTTCAGTTTAGTGACAGGTGTACGATCATGGTTTGTGTTCGTGGATATTATTATCAAAATGTAAGTACTAATTTTTCTATCATTTTTCTATTATTTCTATTCTATTTTTTTATCCTGTTCCGATGTGTCTTGTTTCAGATGTTCCGATGGACCGAAAAAAGGTTGATTCGGCGTCTCTTGCGTCAGCGCCTGTCGGAGGTGCAGGAAGGGAATCTGGATTCCCTTCCAGAAATTGTACTTCCGCCCCTTGCATCGGGCGGATCGTCGTTCTGCCGAAAACTTCTGGGAGGATCCAGAACGACAATTCAACCTCGACATCTTGTTTGCGGACGACGTAGTGGAGTATCGTGAATTGCAGTTATTTTGGACGAGTTACCAAGTAACTTTACTGATTGGCGGAATACCAATTTTCGAATTTTAATAGTTTTAATAGTTTTAATTGTTATAATATATAATAAAATATTGTACATATATATGTACAATTTTTATTGAAATACTTGAGCTTGCTTACACTTATGATGACAATTTTTCTCTCTGTAGTGACAATGTTTTTAATGTGTTGACTTAAATTTCGCATCTACTATCACAATGACAGTATTATTTATTGATGTTCTCATCCATTTCTCAATTTGCACAAGCAATTCTTAAAATTATTAATCAGTAAACCATTTCGCATTGGGGTCTCCCATACCACTGAAACTTTTATTAAACTGTATTATAGTTTACTGCAAATCAAACTATAAAGAAATTAAAATTTTATAATTATCATTTCATTACAAATTACAATTCAATTAGCAAAATAAAGATAAAAGTCAAATTTAGGTACTTTGAGTAACCTCACTACCCAATGTGGCTAATCACCGTAACAATTCGATTCATCCAGTTGTAGAACATCGTCGATAAAAAGTTCAAACTTGGCTTACGTTCAAACTTGGCTCACGCTCGTTGGCTCATACTCGCGCGCTCGGCCGCGGCGTTTGCCCCGGCTCTTGCCACGCGCGTTATGTGTCACTTTGGACTTCATCCTCGGCGCGAGCTTTTGGCTCTGTCTCTCCGCTCGCGCGCTGCGGGAAATTGATTTTCCTTCTGTACGCACGTACATCGAGCTGGAGTCATATTGGATTTTGAAAAATATAAATCGTTAATATATTATGTATTGAGAAAAATTTGTACGAATCAAAGATGATTTTTAAAAAGAAATATTATGAATCGGTAATCAATTTGTCAGAAAACCACTTAGGATTAGGCCAACTCCATGCCAGTTCTGGCACGCGCGCGCCAGCGAGCAAGTATTACTGCCATAATTCACGCGGCCACCACCGCCGCGGCGTGCGCGCGCGAGCCCGCGATCCAATCGAACTATAGGCAAGAGTTGCGACGAGCTCCCGGGCCGGCCGCACGCCGGCTACCACTACTGGCTCCCGGGCCCTTTCTTCGCACTCCTCCGCGATCCCCCGGTTGACAACTATTTATTGGCCTATTATTAGCTTAGGGACGCGCGCGGCTTTTGCGTACGCCACACGACCCATGGCCCATGGCGGGAATCGAGCGTGTATTCACGTCAGACGCGCGTGTTCCGTCCGAGTCGTTGCGCGCACGCTTCATTCCCGCCGAAGATCGAGGACCAGCCGGCAGAAACGCGAACGCTCGTCGAATTACCTCCCCGTCGAGTGGTCGATCGTGTGGGTGCGACGACCGCGCTGAAGGACTGCCGAGCCGCGGCTAACGCCCCGACGATTCGAAAATTCATCCGCGGGCCAGCGATTTTCCGGTGCGCGGCCCGCGTAACTAACGGCTAGAGGAACCGCCCAACTCGTGTTTTGACGCGTCGCCATACGAGATACGGCCGAGGCTTGTTCGCCATTTTTTTCCCCCCGCGATATCGCGGTATTGTTTTTTTGCAGCGATTTGTGGATAGCCGATGAAATGTGGAGCTGCATTTTCTTTTTCTTTTTCCGAGAGGGTGGATATATCCTCTCCCCCGCGCACAGCCAAGTCCCTTTTTGTCACGGCTGATGCGCGTTTAATCGACAGGTTGTGCTGTGATTTATTTATCGTGCGCCGATATCGGGAACATAACGGATTATATAATTGGTCCCAGAAATCGAGATTCGGCCCTGCTCGTTGCCGCGATAGATCCGTCATAATTCGCCGGAAACCGACAAGCATCAGCCCAGTAACGAACCGTAGTTTACAGCCGCGTCAGAATGCATTATTCCGCGTGCGTAACCCACGTAACTCAAACGTGTACGAACTGGATTCGCGATAAAAATCGCCGGCGGCCGTGTTTCCTTCCCGGCCCAAAACTGTATATGGCTGTAACAAGCTCGCGTCGCTCAGGACGCAGGCATCATAAATAATACAGACCGATCTCCTTTTTTCCCTGACTTCCCCCTCGTGCGCTTTTTCTCTCTTTTCTCTCTGTCCGTCTCTATCGAGCCGTGGCTGTGTGCTCGCTGGCGCCCGACGAAGATTGAGCGATCAAAATTAATCGTATGTATATGCGCTACATACACGTGTATGTATGTATGTACTCCCGCGTATCAATCGGCCGGCCGAAATCGCGCACTCGCGGCTGTTTTAACCCAGCTTGCGCGCGCGCCAAGGATTTTACGGCCGCGATTAAATGGCTCATAACGTTGGTGTGCTTTTGCGTTATCCTCCGCTGTAGGACACGGCTGCTCCGATCGTTACGACGGAACATTATCATCTTCATTGCTCCTTCAAATTAATAAGTCGTTGGACCAAGTTTAACAAATTATCATCATAGTCTCGAGAGCGATGAGAATCACGTTCGACGAATATCGTAATCTCTCGTCGCGCAGAAAACCCCAACGAAAGTTGCGATTAAAGTTTATCAACATCACATAAACGTGTATTATCCGGTGAAATCCTGTTTGACCTCCTGCCGAGTCGAGCTTCAACGCGAGTGCAGCTCGAAATGGACTTGAGACGCTGGATATATATACAACGTGACGACTCTCGCACTTTTTTTCCGCCAGGGCGAGACTATCAGAAAAACGTTAAGCGTCTCTCGCGGCATTTTTCATACGAAAACAAGAAGAGCAAAATAAAGCGGCCCGAAGAAAAGTGAGACAAAGTCCACCGCGGTACGTACAGCCAAGAAGCTGACGCACGGGTGAGGAGAGAAAAGAAGTGGGTGAAAAAAGAAGAGGAGAGACAAAATCGGCTTAGCGAATCGCGCCAGCGCCGATTCCGCGACGTACCCGTGAACTTTATCGGACACACACGCTCACCCGTTTCTCCTTTTCTCCTCAGGAGTTTGCCAGAGAGTTCTCGGCCTGGCGCGCACGTTTGCGGGGCGCTGCCAAACTTTGCCGACTTTACATATTTACAACGGGTACCTTTCGCGCGTATCTCGGAGGAAATACGACTTGTAAGACGCAGCAACTATATTACGCTCGGGAGAAATTAGCGGATTTTTCACAAAGGCAAGTGGAGCCGGTGCGATTGCTCATTCAGAGAGCGTGAACTCGAGACTGTAAATCTAGGTTTAGAATCTTGGTGCTTTGAGGTTGATGGCTCCGGGGGCAGAGATTTCACTCGGTAGAGTGCTACGACTGAAATGTATTACGGAGAAATAATAGATTGTTTCTTTCTTTTATACATACATCCGCCGATTCGAGGTAAAAGACTCGAAGCTGTAAAGAGGAAAATAAGTTTTAGCACCCTTCTCGTATATGGGGCGTTTCGCCTCAATCCCCCCAGCGCTGCGCGCGAGCGCCGAAACATGCCGTTTTCAACTCGTGTTTACGATGCCAAAATGTCCTTGAGAAAATGATTCGATAGGTCATTTCCATGTAGTTTTTTCTCAGCTTTCCAACGGTGTCATTAGTTTTCCGGAAATTTTCCATTTTCATCCCCAAAAAATATAAAACATGGCATATCTCAAAAAGTATATTTTTAATATTTTTTTTAATGGTCTCAATCGAAAGCTGAGGATTTTTTACGTAGGAAAATATGTTTTCCAAGGAGTGGACGAATGATTTTCTCTGAGAAATAGAACGTCGAAAAGTAGACGTAGCGCTACTCCGGCGAACGGAGCGCGTGAGCGCCAATCATGCTGTTTTCAACTCTCCCCAAC
>JAJGXB010000035.1:141144-153553 GCA_020882725.1 Aphelinus certus
GTTGTCAGTTTTCCGAAAATTTTCCATTTTCATCCCCAAAAAATAAGAAACATCGCATATCTCAAAAAGTCCGGCTGGGCACGTCGGTCCTTGACTGATTGTCGACTTCTTTGTTGGCCGTCGACTCCTTGGCTGACTGTCGACTCCTGTCGACGATGGGGCACGTTCCCTTGCAAGTTCGGCAAGGCGAAGGTGGCTGACAAAACAATGGTGGACTCTCCCAATCTCCGGTGAGACGTCCTGGTTCTCTGGAACTGCCGCGCGCGTCCCTTGCAAATTCGGCAAGGCGAAGGCGAGCGAGACAAATGAAGACCCTCCCAAGTCCGGCGAGGCGTCGTTCGGGTACAAATGAGTGCGGAACGGACAAACACGAATGAAATTTTTCAAAGTCTTTTATTCACTTGTAACTTAAAATTCTAGTACAGGCTGACACGTCCGATCAGGCTGACTGTGGAGTTCCGACTGACTCTGCGACTGGCTCGAACTGAGCTGCCGAGGTGGTGGGAGGAGTGGGAGGATGCGCGCGGCGGGGATGCGCGGTGAGTGTGCGCGGTGGTACTGTCCAATCAGGAGTGTCGTGGGTGTGTCTAGTAGTGGTGGGGAACCAATGCGGGGTGGGAGGCGTGTTGTTGACGAAAGTGTTTGTTTCAGAATGCGTGAGTCGAGATGTTTTGGCATGTGTGTTTGTCTCGGGTGACCATTGGGTGTTTGTGTCTCGAGTTGTTGACGAGAGGATGTTATGTCTGTGGCGTACGCGTGAGTCGATCTGTTTTGACGTGGGTGTTTGGTTTGAGATGCGTGAGTCGATGAGTGTTTGTCTCGGGTGACGATTGGGTGTTTGTGTCTCGAGTTGTTGGCGAGAGGATGTTATGTCTCTGGAGTGTTTGTGCAGAGCGGGATGTGTCAGAGCGGAGGATGACGCGTTACAGTGAGCCTGGTCGGTATGGTGACTTACTTCTAGGGTTACTTTAACGGTCTACATTATCGATAGTGGGTATGGCTATATGTCGGTATTACAGAAAATCTTGGAGGCAGCACCGTGAGCCGGCAAAGCAGGGAGGTGTCGGTTTACAGAGTTGGACTTTGTCCAACTTCCACAACCCGGCGCTCCACATTACCAGCAGGCGGTGGTACCTGCAGTCGGTTTATATTCTCAGTATTGGGTTAACATGCTTTCGATAACAGCGAGTCCGCTTCTACTGCGACGTAGAAGACTTGCTGCTTCCAAGAGCATGTATTTCTTAAATTAGTTACAATATATAGGAGAGGAGTCAAGGCATATTATTAGGGTCAATCGTAATAAAAATCGTATGAAAAATCGGCGGGACGTTACAGGCTACTTCGTCGAGCAATGTAATGAACTCTTTAAAGGGAAAGTAATTTCAATAACATTATTCACGAATAATTTACCATTGCTAAAAGTAGAAGACAGGTATAGGCTAATTAAGGAATTTCACGAATCAGCAATTGGGGGCCGTAAAGGCATGGGCAAAACTCATGCGAGAATAGCAGCGGAATTTTATTGGAGAAATATGTATATGGATGTAGTAAGCTTTGTGCGTAGCTGTCCTGAATGCCAACGAACCAAGTTAGTTAGGAACAAGAATAAAGCTCCCATGCTCATAACAGATACCCCATCTTACCCTTTTGAGAAATTATCAATGGATTTTTGCGGACCACTAAGAGAGACGAGAGCAGGGAATTTATACATCCTTACGATGCAATCCCACACAGCAAGGAATATTCCAGTGGAATATTTCGGAAGATTCCTCTGGAATATTCCAGTGGAAGATTTCTGGAAGATTTCTGGAATATTTCAATGCAGCGTACAAAAACCAAACTATGAATCTTTCGGAGGAATATTCTAGAAATCTTCCAGAAATCTTCCACTGAAATATTCCAATGGAATCGTCCAAAATATTCCATTGGAATATTTCAGAAAGATTTTTTTGTAAGATTTTGAGAGTTAAAAGCTGCGTTGGAATATTCCAGAAATCTTCCACTGGAAGATTCCATGGTATATTTCTGGAAGCTTTCTGAAAGATTTCTTTGGAAGGTTCCTAAATGTCCGAGACTGCGATGAAATATTCCAGAAATATTCCACTGGAAGATTCCGTGGAATATTTTTGGAATCTTTCTGGAAGATTTCTTAGGAAGGTTTCTAAATGTCCAAGGACACGTTGAAATATTCCAGAAATCTTCCACTGGAAGATTCCGTGGAATATTTCTGGAGGCTTTTTGGAAGATTTCTTTGGAAGAATTCTAAATTTCCGAGACCGCGAAGAAATATTCCAGAAATATTCCACTGGAAGATTCCTTGGAATATTTCTGGAAGCTTTTTGGAAGATTTCGTTTGATGGTTTGCAAATGTCCGAGACCGCGATGAAATATTCCAGAAATATTCCACTGGAAGATTCCGTGGAATATTTCTGGAAGCCTTCTGCAAGATTTCGTTGGAAGGTTTGCAAATGTCCGTGGACACGTTGGAATATTCCAGAAATCTTCCACTGGAAGATTCCTTGGAATATTCCTGGAAGCTTCTTGGAAGATTTCTTTGGAAGGTTCCTAAATGTCCGAGACCGCGATGAAATATTCCAGAAATATTCCACTGGAAGATTCCGTGGAATATTTTTGGAATCTTTCTGGAAGATTTCTTAGGAAGGTTTCTAAATGTCCAAGGACACGTTGAAATATTCCAGAAATCTTCCACTGGAAGATTCCGTGGAATATTTCTGGAAGCTTTTTGGAAGATTTCTTTGGAAGGTTTCTAAATGTCCGAGACCGCGAAGAAATATTCCAGAAATATTCCACTGGAAGATTCCGTGGAATATTTCTGGAAGCCTTCTGCAAGATTTCGTTGGAAGGTTTGCAAATGTCCGTGGACACGTTGGAATATTCCAGAAATCTTCCACTGGAAGATTCCTTGGAATATTCCTAGAAGCTTCTTAGAAGATTTCTTTGGAAGGTTCCTAAATGTCCGAGACCGCGAAGAAATATTCCAGAAATCTTCCACTGGAAGATTCCAAGGAATATTTCTGGAAGCCTTCTGCAAGATTTCGTTGGAAGGTTTGTAAATGTCCGAGGTCTCGTTGAAATATTCCATAATCTTCCACTGGAAGATTTCGTGGAATATTTCTGGAAGCTCTTTGGAAGATTTCTTTGGAAGGTTTCTAAATGTCCTAGGCCGCGATGAATTATTCCAGAAATATTCCAGAAATCTTCCACTGGAAGATTCCGTGGAATATTTCTGGAAGCTTCTTGGAAGATTTCTTTGGAAGGTTCCTAAATGTCCGAGACTGCGAAGAAATATTCCAGAAATATTCCACTGGAAGATTCCTTGGAATATTTCTGGAAGCTTTCTGTAAGATTTCTTTGGAAGGTTTGCAAATGTCCATGGCCTCGTTCAAATATTCCAGAAATCTTCCACTGGAAGATTCCTTGGAATATTTCTGGAAGCTTTCTGTAAGATTTCTTTGAAAGGTTTGCAAATGTCCATGGCCTCGTTGAAATATTCCAGAAATCTTCCGCTGGAAGATTCCGTGGAATATTTCTGGAAGCCTTCTGCAAGATTTCGTTGGAAGGTTTGCAAATGTTCGAGGCCTCGTTGAAATATTCCAGAAATCTTCCACTGGGAGATTCATTGAAATATTCCTGGAAGCTTTCTAGAAGATTTTTTTGAAGGTTTGCAAATTTCCGAGGCCGCGATGAAATATTCCAGAAATCTTCCAGAAATCTTCCACTGGAAGATTTCGTGGAATATTCCTGGAAGCTTTCTGGAAGATGTCTTCGGGATGTTTCTAAATGTCCGAGGCCGCGATGAAATATTCCGGAAATCTTCCACTGGAAGATTCCGTGGAATATTTCTGGAAGCTATCTGAAAGATTTCTTTGGAAGGTTTGCAAATGTCCGTGGACACGTTGAAATATTCCAGAAATCTTCCACTGGAACATTCCGTGGAATATTTCTGGAAGCCTTCTGCAAGATTTCGTTGGAAGGTTTGCAAATGTCCGAGGCCTCGTTGGAATATCCCAGAAATCTTCCACTGAAAGATTCCGTGGAATATTTCTGGAAGCCTCCTGCAAGATTTCGTTGGAAGGTTTGCAAATATCCGAGGCCTCGTTGGAATATTCCATAAATCTTCCACTGGAAGATTCCGTGGAATATTTCTGGAAGCCTCCTGCAAGATTTCGTTGGAAGGTTTGCAAATGTCCGAGGCCTCGTTGAAATATTCCAGAAATCTTCCACTGGAACATTCCGTGGAATATTTCTGGAAGCCTCCTGCAAGATTTCGTTGGAAGGTTTGCAAATGTCCGAGGCCTCGTTGAAATATTCCAGAAATCTTCCACTGGAACATTCCGTGGAATATTTCTGGAAGCCTCCTGCAAGATTTCGTTGGAAGGTTTGCAAATGTCCGAGGCCTCGTTGAAATATTCCAGAAATCTTCCACTGGAACATTCCGTGGAATATTTCTGGAAGCCTCCTGCAAGATTTCGTTGGAAGGTTTGCAAATGTCCGAGGCCTCGTTGAAATATTCCAGAAATCTTCCACTGGAACATTCCGTGGAATATTTCTGGAAGCCTCCTGCAAGATTTCGTTGGAAGGTTTGCAAATGTCCGAGGCCTCGTTGAAATATTCCAGAAATCTTCCACTGGAACATTCCGTGGAATATTTCTGGAAGCCTCCTGCAAGATTTCGTTGGAAGGTTTGCAAATTTCCGAGGCCGCGATGAATTATTCCAGAAATCTTCCAGAAATCTTCCACTGGAAGATTTCGTGTAATATTTTTGGACGCTTTCTTGAAGATGTCTTCGGGATGTTTCTAAATGTCCGAGGCCGCGATGAAATATTCCAGAAATATTCCACTGGAAGATTCCGTGGAATATTTCTCGAATCTTTCTGGAAGATTTCATTGGGATGTTTCTAAATTTCGGAGGCCGCGATGTAGTATTCCAGAAATCTTCCAGTGGAAGATTCCGTGTAATGATTCTGGAAGCTTGGATTGAGTGGATAAAATTGGTATCAGATCGGAAATTAGACAGTTGAAATTTACATCTGCGTAATAATGTGATTTTAATCCTCCCTAAAAGTTCATGTAAGAGAATTGTAATGATGCAGTCCACGCACATGAAAACTGATCAGATCGATGGAAAGGAAACCACCGGTGCTTTCATTTCCCTTAACGTAAAATTTTATAAGATTGATGTGTGGGCGCGGTGAAATGCGGAAAAATTGATTTTCTGCAAGTTGTTCCTCATAAGCGATAGAAAAAATTCATGAATTCGCGTCGTGATGGAAATTCTGCTGGTCGATAGAGCTGCTCGAGCATTTTTTTTTTCATCATGAAAAGCTGAAATATATCGAAGCGTTGGCATAAAGTACGAGCTTGAAAATTGGTGTTGTAAATTGTAATTTTAATATTTGGAGAAAAATTTGAGAAATTATAATATGGTGCGATTCCATGTGTGACCGATGGAAAGATCATTGAATGAGCTTCCATACATGATTGGAACTTTAAAAAAATCGATACGTAGGCGTGAAATGCGGGAATAACCCATCATCGAATAAGCTTCTATATTCCATTGTTGAAACTTTGAAAAAATTGGTGCATGGGCGCGAAACGTGGAAATATAGTAGTGTAGTGCTTATTTGAATCTAACCAATCATTCAATAGGCTTTTATATATCATGCTGTACACTTAAAAATTTATGCGTGGTCGTGTAACGTGAGAAGAGAATCATGTACATTTTAGTAACTTGTATTGTGATAATGATTAAAACGAAATATAAAATAATGTTATGATCAAAATTTTTCTGTTACCAATCGATAGATTCGATATTAAATACAGTCATTTTATACCGTAGGAAATTTGATTATTTGTATGCGCGGACGTATAATTCATGAATGAAATTTGTATTTGTCTCTTGTGATGGAGCGACCATTACAAATAAACTAGAAAATAGTCACATATATGATGCGAACGGTATCCACAATACTATCGGGTAATAAAATTTGTTTCAAATGATTCTGCGATTTTGGGAATGATGAACGAGAAATATAAAAAGATTATTCTATTGTTTTTTGTATGATTCATTATTTTAAATAGCACTATCATAAAAATTCCCATAAAACACTCGAGCGAGCGACAGCGAGCGAGATTAATTGCTCGCTACATATAGGAAAACTGATTGGATAACCAACATCATGTTAATGCGAGCGAGCTGTCATTGTTTGATCAATATCGTATTATTCCATCCACTATATTTGAAAGTCCCGCCTTTCTCATGTAGCTTGTCACGACACTACACTGTGACTTGTGTGTGACATCACTGCAGACGCCGTTGCATTACCTTACTAACGAAGATAGCAATGAACAATACTAACATTCGTTGATTTTCTTTGATAGTTCCTCTCTTTTTTGAATACCTCTGTCCTCTGGTTCTGATTGTTGATTGATCTGAGAGTTCGAGCTAGCTTATTTTTCAATAAGAATTCCCTTGATGGGAAAATACAAAATTCGATATCGCTTGTGATTATTCTCTTCTTCCAAAAAATTTGTTGTTTTCCCAAATATAACAGGTATGTAATATTTTCTTTGAAAAATATAAGTAATTGATGGCAAGCTCATACAGAATATTAAATGTTCTTTATCATTTTCCAGTCTCTGAAAGTTGTTTACCCACGTGGTTGGCCATAACCTATCTCCAGGAATCTTCAATTTTCAAGGTAAATGAAGTGATAAAAATTATATTTGATAGAGAACTCAGAAGTTATGATCCTCTTATTTCCTTACAAGACCACTCTAAAAGATTATTGGTCTTTACAATTGAGACACTTATACTTTATCAGTAGATAGCGCAGTAGAGGCAATATATTGATCATAAATTCAAACTACTGAAAGTTAGCTGGGACAAGTATTGGAATTGTTGATCTATGTAATGATTATTGGTGATGCGCATCTCATGGATAATTTTCTAACAAAGAATATTGGCCATTAATGCAAACTACTCAAAGTTAGGTAGCCCCCAAGTATTAGGATTGCTTGATCTATGTATTAATTATTATTGTGATGCGCATCTTATGAATAATTTTCTCATATTAATCTTTTTTTTTTTGAGTGAATGCAACTTAAGACATACATACACTATCAATAGTTAGCACGATAGACAAAATATTGGCCATTAATGCAAACTACTCAAAGTTAGCTGGCGTCAAGTATTAGAATTGCTTGATCTATGTTATAAATGATGATAATTCAGAATATGTAGTAGCATGTCATAATTTGACTTTTTACAGTGTATAGTGGTAATATTACCACATAAAAGTATTTACAAAATTTGGAGGAGTTGGTGATGCACCAGTCCCCTGAATGTCATTTTATCCCTGAATGCCTATATTTTCTCCCCTATTTAAGTTAATGTATTGATTTTTGTTTCTTTAACTATGTACCAGATGAAAGAAAGTGCAAATAGACTAAAGAAAGAATTCAATTGAATTTGTCTTTGTTGCTATTTTGAGGGTACCAGAGTCCATAGTCAGGTTCTGGGAGATGACATACTCAAATATTCTGTTCTTTTTAACTTTGCCGATGACCTATATTTCAAATGTTAAGATATTTTCTGGTGCTATAGGTATATTGTACTACACTCTTAATCAATTGTCATTGATAATCAGAAATTTTCTGGAACGTCCTTGAAATAATACTGATAAATAATTGATACATAAACTAATAATTGATTGTAAATCATGTAATGTTTGTTCTGAAACGTTCTGCAAGTAAATTTATGTTTCGACTATCTAACAGAATGAGACTATATTTAAATTGATGTCTGGTAGGCCAGCAAATGTAAAATTTTGCAAAGTCAACATGAAGTTTGGATTTTTGTATATTTAATTCAATAAGGCAATTTTGTTTGAACAAGATATATCACGATTACAATTGTATAATTGACATATTCTATCAGTTGCTTGGAGTCTTATGAATCAATAGGATGAAACAGAAATGATATATTTGAATCTTCTCACAAATTTTATTGAGTAATGATTGATTGTTAACATAATATTTAAAAATATAATGTTATAAAGTAACAACTATTTCTAAATCAGGTCATTTATTTGACAGTTATTGTAAAAAATCGACAATTGTCTATTGATCTTCTCAAAATGAGATTTGATCTTTGATTTTTATATCTCATTATCTTAAGATTCTTATTTTTCCTTCAACTCCTTGCTTCTAATACTCTTCTTTCTCTCGGTTAGGTCTAATCCAATATCAGGTTGCAAGTTCACTTCACTAGCCATAACTTTTTATACAGGGAAAGCGATTTTTTCTCTTCAAATATTTGTATATGGGTCATTTCACACTAACTCAGCATGGAAAAAAAATTTTTTTAATTTCTTTTCACCCGATTTGTTGGAAATGGTCACCTTAAAAGTATTCAATTTTTTTAGATTTAAAATGAACTATGTCTCAAAATGGTTATCAAGTTACAACCATTTCAATAAAATGAAATAAAAAATAGAACACAGGAAACCCCAAAACATACATAATACCACTTGTATTATATTACCTTGATGAATGTATCCCACCTTTATTTCCTAATATAGTTGGATTTACATGTAGTTGGTGAGTTAACAAAACCAGCACCCGTGTGGTTGTAGGGATTGTACAACCTTGGTTGCCTGGTTGGAAATATTGGTCTCGTCCCAAATGACAATATGTCGTCTGAGACGTATTTCCATTCACTGCCCTACACTTTCACTATTGTCACTGGATACTACATTTCATTTAATCTTAAAACACACATAGTAAGGGTCAATAACATATATAATTATACAAATTTACTATTATATGTCACTCAAATGTCACTCGTGGAATAAATTGATAATAGTCGACAAGTGTACAGAATAGAACTTCTTACATATAATATTCAATTCTGACACTGGATTGTCGTACAATATTATTATATTTGTAAAACTTATGCTTGGATACATGTTGTTATTGCTGCAGTATCAAACCACAGAGTGAAAATTGGAAAACCGTGACTTTTTCCAATTTATTCCATGAGTGACATTTGAGTGACACATAATAGTAAATTTGTCTTATTATACATGTTATTGACTCACTATGTATGTTTTAAAATTAAATGTAATGTAGTATCCAGTGACAATACTGAAAGTGTAGGGCAGTGAATGGAAATACGTCTCAGATGACATATTGTCATTTGGGACGAGACCAATATTTCCAACCAAGCAACCAAGGTTGTACAATCCCTACAACCACACGGGTGCTGGTTTTGTTAACTCACCAGCTACATGTCAATCCAAGTATATTAGGAAATACAGGTGGGATACATTCTTCAAGGTACAATAATACAAGTGGTATTATGTATGTTTCGGGGATTCCTGTGTTTTATTTTTTATTTTATTTTATTGAAATGGTTGTAACTTGATAACCATTTTGAGACATAGCTCATTTTAGAGCTTGTAAACCAAGGATTGAAATAAAATTGGTTCGGTCCAAATTAAATGTGGCGATGGGGTCTATTTTCATGTATACGTGTAGATACATGATCAAATGATTAGAAAATATAAGTTTTGAAGTTAGGAAGTTACTCTTCCATAAAATATGAAAGATTTATAACAACTTTTGTTCTCTTGCATTTTTAGATTTGATGAACATTTGATGAGTAAATCAGGCCATGAACTTGATAAAAATGTGAAAAAAATGTGAATTATCAAAATTGAGCAATCAGTGAATTTTGTTATATATGGGCATGAAAAAT
Source organism: Aphelinus certus (assembly GCA_020882725.1). Taxonomy (NCBI): domain Eukaryota; kingdom Metazoa; phylum Arthropoda; class Insecta; order Hymenoptera; family Aphelinidae; genus Aphelinus; species Aphelinus certus. Next base: position 150,926 of record JAJGXB010000035.1, read on the forward strand.
CTAAGAAAATTAAATACTGTTAAGGTGACCATTTCCAACGAATTGGGGGAAAAGAAATTAAAAAGAATTTTTTCCATGCTGAGTTGGTGTGAAATGACCCATATAATTTCTCTTTCATGATGAGTGTGGACTGAAATTCAACAAGGATATATGTGGATATAAAACCTTTATTTTCTCTTAAAAAATGAATTGTAATTATTCATATACTAGTATTTTGAATTCTTTATCAATTAAAGAACACTCTTTGATGATATCTGTATAGAATAAAAATATTCGATAACAATGGTTAGAACAATATTGTTTGGAATATTTGATAGGACCATGGAAAAACAATTGTGTTAACCCCTTGTTGAATGGAAAATTCTACTCCGTATACAAATTTTACTGAGAATGAAATCTTAGAATTTTTTTACTGTTCTTTCGTGAATAATGAATATATCTCCAGTGTAAATCTATAATCTATAATAATATAAAAATTAGAATGAGGAAACTATTTTGAAACATTCCATTGGAATATTGCAATTGTCTGTTAAATTGAATACAATTTTTTTTTCTCAGAAATTTTTTTTTATGGATTGATCAACACAAATGCCGAAGTTACGGAAAGGTGTGTTACCTAAGAGCTCCAGGCACATTCGCCGGTTAGCAGCTCAGCAGATAGCGAATGATTTAGAAAAATATAAAGAAAATATAAACCGATTGCCTATGGATGATGATACTGTTTCATCTGTTGATGAAATGAACTCAATATCAACAGCTACAATGCATACCTCAAGTAATACCTCAAGTGCACATGTTGATTTTGATATTCCAACAACTTCAACGAATTCTCATGAAGAACGTGTTTTCCACGATTGTACAAGTGATCAGTCTGTTGATGACAATAGAAAATCAAATTCATTCAATTTGTCCTTCGAAAATGAATTTTCACATTTACATGAGAGTGCAAGCGACTCGGATTCTGATTGCATAAACCGATATAGTGACAGCGATGCAGAGAGTATTTCTGATGTTGATGAGAGTTTCTTATCTGAAGAAGATATACAAATAAATAATGCCTTCCACAGAATGATGAATAGTGATTCTGTGAACGATAAAAAATTTGTAGATGAAATCACCAGTTGGGCCAAACAGTATCAAATAAAACATAATGCTATGAAGGCTTTACTGTCTATATTAAACAGCAACACCGAAACAACTTTCCCAAAAGACCCGAGAACTCTTTTAGATACGCCAACTCAAACTCCTGTGATCACAATGGGCAGTGGTTCGTATTGCCATATAGAATTGGACAGCGCCTTAAAAAGAATAATCCAATGTCGAGTATTATCAAATGATGATAATAATGTTGTAAAGTTAATGGTATTTGTGGATGGAGCTCCATTACAATCATCATCCGAAAAAGGATTTTGGGTGATATTACACTGAGAGCAGTTTATAGTTGGGTGAACTATAAATCTACTATAATTATAGTTCCATTTTGACCCAGCTATGAGATATTGTGAAACCAACTATACAAATTTCACTAATGTATACCATGAAAAAGTATTAATTATACTATATTTAAAGTAGATTTTACTCTATTTAGTACTTTTATTTATAGTAGATATGATTGAGCGGACACAGTTGACTTATAATTCTGGTTCATTAAACAATAATTATTGGTCGGTGAACAATAATCAAATAGTAATTGAACATTGATGAAAAAACTATAAAACATGAGGGTTATTTACACAAATAAAGTTAATTTAACGATATTTATAGTAGATTCTTCTATAATTACGTTTACTATATCATATAGCAGATTCGGGTAAGAGAATTTTTCTCAGTGTATGCAAAGAATCGGAATCTGAAAATGTTTTCGTGATAGGAATGTACCATGGTGTTAACAAACCCAATGACCCAATTGGGATGGTTTCCAATTCAATGAAAAGTTGTATGAAATTCAAATGTATGCTCTTATATGCGATAGTCCAGCAAAATCGTTCGTTCTCAATACAAAGTATCATAGTGGGTACCATAGCTGTAGCAAGTGTGACATTGAGGGAGAGTTTCATGGGTCTGTTTGTTTCCCAGTTGAAAATAGAAAAGAGCTTGAAAAATACTGTCATACTTTACTACGTACACATGATAACTTCAAAAAGTTAGAGTATTTGGGTTCTTATCAAAGAGGTACAACTATTTTGACTGAACTAGGTGGTTTTGATGTTATTGATAATGTACCTCTGGATATTATGCATTTATTATATCTTGGCATCGTCAGATTATTAATAAGATTTTGGATAGGAGAAAAAGGACGACAGAATAAACATTATAAATTGTCGAATGGAGAAATCGCTAAAATATCTGGTAGGTTAGAAAACTTGAAAGGACAATTACCGCGAGACTTCAACAGACGTTGTAGATCACTGAATTATTGGAAACTTTGGAAAGCCACAGAATTCAGACACTTTTTATTATACTTTGGCCCAGCTGTATTGAAAGATGTTTTACCTCAAGATGTATTTAATCACTTCCTATTACTTCACATAAGCTTCAATATCTTATCAAATGAAACTCTGTTACAAGATAGTAAAAACCTTGATCTTGCTGAAGATTTGTTACTTAAGTTCGTTATTGATTTCCAAA
>JAJGXB010000035.1:160957-172905 GCA_020882725.1 Aphelinus certus
CGACTGCGCGCGATACTCGACGCGCCGGCTGATCGGCCGACGGCCCCCACTCCGCCAGCCCGGCCGTCTGCCATCTCCAACAATGAAAAAATGTTACGACATGAATTTACCGCAGTAAATCAACACGTAAGGGAATACAAAAAGGGTGGATTTTATGTATTTTTGCCTGCTCTTTCACGTGGTGAAGTCCATTTTTACATAACTTCCACCGTTTCCGAGAAAATGGCAAAATAAGGTTTATTTTGCTATTTTCTCATAGACGCCGGGCATGCAGCAACTTTTTGTTTGCGCCATTCGATTCAGCGTGTCGAAATTGACAATATATCCAAAATGCAGCCACTTTGGAGATATAGCTATTTCAGCACTAGATTGACCGGATTAACCGTGTCAGTGCGTCCACAAAATAACGTGGAATATCCGAATCCGGAATATCCGTGGAATAAACGTGAACGTTACATGGGATCACGTGGTGGGACAAATTTTGTACCGCCCCTGGTTGTTGCAGTTGGTGGTTGCCTCGGAGCCTCTTCTTCTCCACGAAGATAGAAAAATTTTCCATACAAAATGAAGAGAATCACCGATATCTATCTCATCCCCTCCTGACGTTGAACGTTCCTTATCACCCCCAACATCTTAATTTCAGTTCTTCCAACTGTACAAAATCAGTGCGATTTATGACCTACTTGCTCTTTCATCCCTCTTTGAGTATCTCCCTCATAATTTGAGTTTGCTTCCGTTCTCCCTTGGATTGCTGGGTGGGTATTATGAATAATTCTGAGGTTACACTTCAATGTTAACACTGTCAGAGCGCACTCTGAGTCGATTGAATACTTGCTGTTGATATATCCCTTGTTCCATCTAATAACCATATCCGAGACTAAACTAGGACCTGAGGTTGGGGATGATAACTTCTCGATTAGGCTGAATGCTGAATACTAAATGCTAAATGCATACTGCTTCTCGCAACAAGCTTGATGATGCTTACTTCTACTAGATTCGACTTGATTACTACTTCTCAATCGCTTGGGCTCATGTCTCGGACGACAATGACCTTGCTTACTCCCGGCTTCAAGCCCATAAAACGCGCGGAACACAGCGTCTCTCAAGTGTTTCACTCGCTAGAGAGTGCTCTCTCTTAGCCGGTGGCCGCCCATCGTGGTTCGATACCGACCGCTCAGAAAACATTGATCATTCAGAATTAAAAAAAAATGGATTGAATTTTCATTCGTTCTAACATGCTAATAAAGTGATGAATGATTATGATTATACGTTTATATGGATAGAGGTATGAGTTGGTATAATCAGACGATTTTATTCAGAGCTAGTTATTATTCTGGTAGTCCCATCGTAATCAACATTTATCTATCATTTGCTTCAAATATTACATATGTTTATAATGAATAGAATAGGGCTGCATTAGATGACTGTAATTCAACTTGCCCCATCTTGAATTGCAACCGCTGTAGCCACTGAATTAGAAATACATCTTGATCACAGACCCTCGAATTATGTCTTTCAATATCTTGAATTGCTCTAGTTGACTGACAATATTGTAAACGAAGACATAACTGTTTTGGTACCTGCAAATATACATATCTATGCATTTTCGCAATTCTCCGAACTTTTCCACTCGTAAAAATGTGTACATTCATCGTAAGGATGATAATACTTCTGGCAAAATTGAACATTCATGAGAATGGATGGGACCCATCTCTCAAGTCAACACGATCAATCAATATCATCCGAGGAAAGAGAAATAATTTTTCCACCAACACTCGAAAGAAAAGGTAATTAAATTGAATCATGCAAAAAATTCATTCATTTTGAAATATGAACTGATATATCCTCAAATAGGAGTTTTAACGTTAACGCAGCAACTAGTAATTTTGAACGAGCCTACGAAATTGGTTATAGCTTCGACAACTGGAACGCATGAAACTCATGGATTATGGGTTATGGTCTGTTCTCTGAAGTGATGGATACTCGAAAATGTTGGGGGATTGAATTGTTTGCTGGAAGGCTTGAGAAATTTTGAGACCACTTGGATGATTCCCAGAAACAAGTCTATCTAGGGCCAGATCGTTCTTTCCTTAATGATCAGAAGGCCGTAAGCCGTCCGTGAGCAGCGCTTTGATCAAAAGGTCGGTGGGACGTTGGTCAACTTTGGATTTCGTGACACAGAGGATACTATGATAATATGCACTTGCACCAATCATATTAATTTGTCTTTGATCAATCGATTATTTGTTCAAAAACCATCATCGGTGAAAGAATGATTGGGATTTAGTATTTGGTGAGGAAACACCGATGATTATGACAGGTGTCATGAAGCAACCTCGGTATATAATCAACCGATTTTGGCTTCTCGCAGCTCTCCTCTGGGATACTGATATCGCTTGGACCATGAACGTGGAGTATGCAAGTAGTTGCTCCACAAGAGCTATTCCAAAATACGTAATCATTCTCTGAATGACACGCATAATTCAACAAAATGAGAGAATAATGACAATGATGATGAGAAAAATGACATAATAATGAGGTGCAGTTTTAGGAGTGATATCCCTCAGTCTCTACCCAATTTCAGGTAATCTTGAAAGACTTACCAGAATCGCAAAGAAGTTTCAAAACGTATGGACTTTAGTCCATACGGAAGTACCAATTAAATACGAAAAAATACAGAATCGTGGCATAGCAGCGCACCAGAAAAAAAACGTTTTTCAATCGGTCCCTGAGTCCGTTCCGCTACAGGTCACTATCATCAACCTAGTACAAAAAATCAAACTGCGTTTGGAAATATCATGACATGCCCGCTTACTGCGCAGCAACTGTACACTATGCGCTACTTGAAAATTTCGAAAAAAACGTAGAAATTAACACCTTCCTCTACTGTGCGGCCTTCGTCCTCGGAGGCAAAAGAAAAAGGAGAAGTGTGGGTGTTTCATTGGATTCTTTGGGGTGATTCTAAGTTTCCTATACAAGTGTTAAGATTTCTTTACTTATAGTTAATTATCCCACTTAACTTTAAGTAATTGCCGCAAGTGTCATTATGGAGTTCGAGCAGTCCAGAGTGGGTGCTTTACATGAGTTACCTTATTTCATGATCACCGATCAACCTCCTTGTTGCCGTTCGGTCTTCTTATACCTAATTGTCTTACCTTACTTACAATGGCGCTGGGGTCCTCATCGGTGCTAGTGTGTTCATGATTGGGTACTATACATGTATTTTATTGCTATTGAAATATTAAATTTAGAACAACCTGTTTATTTTGTAAGAAAGTAAAAAAGTATATTCATTGGTATCTATGGTACATTGTGGTTTCTTTCTGCACTTCAAGATTCTTGCTTCTTGTCTGCTGCTCCCTGGCAGTCCAGCTGATGCATCTGGCACCTCTAGGTAGCTACCTTCTTTTCACACTTGTGGTGTAGTGTTGATTTTAGCTGGACCTTGCAGGTAATCAAATGCTTGTCCAACTCTCTCTGAGTGATTTCCCAACCGCACTCTTCATGTATTGTGGCTGATGGATAGTTCTTTGCACTTGCTGGTCGTATGGCGTATTTCTGTGCAAGGTACCTTTTTGCCAACTCAGCGCTATCTGAGCTCACATAGTTTACGAACAGCAACCAGAGTGGTACGTTAGTTGATGATGTTTCGAGGGGCACCACATAATCAATTGGCCCATACCGGCAGAATTCTTGCACTGCCTTTTCAACCAGCATTCCGTAGGGTACCCTGGCATATAACCTAGCAGTCCTGTCTGTGTCATTTGCAAAACACGGTATTATCGTCTCCATTGATTCGTCAGAACTGCAGACTGAAAATGACAGGAGGCTTCTTGCATCTTCATCGTCTTCCATCGTCTTGTGGTACCTGTTTTTCTGGGATCCATTTGTTCAGCCTGTCTTGTGGTTTTATCATGCCTTCTATCCACTCCTTCATATCTTGCCTCCTTTCTTCTGGGCTTATTGTCGATTCCTCAACTCCTGTCGTTGCTTGCACTTTTGCTTCAGCTTCAGCAATCTGCTAAAGCTCTGCTCCGCTGCCCCTCTTTGAAGGTACATCATCCGTGCTACTCAGCAGAGTTCTCCCTTTTGTACCTGTATCTCTGGTATCTCTCCATATTCTTCAACCATCTTCAGGATCTCTCCAACATGGGGCCGGTAAACAAATTCCATTTCAAGTACCCACTCGTCATTCGGTCCTGGGCTGCTTTTGATGCCGCAGGGTTCCCTCCTGTTCAGGTTCCCTGGCATTAATACGAAACGGAGCTCACTTACACTTTTAATGGACCTGACCAATTCCAGTGTTGAATGTACCTTGCTGGCGGTTTTCATTTGTATATGGAGTTCTCTGCATTTATATTTACCGGCTATCATGGTTAGGCGGTCAATTTTGTCCTCTGTCTCAATGAGCTTGGCCACCTCAGCTGTAGTGCACTACTTGATGTTACCGCGGGTGCTGCCGTACTTAGTCATGTCTGATATAGCGGTTGTTATCTTTGGTACATAAGGTGTCACTACGGTACTTGATGTTGCCGTGGAGGTCATATCCTCTTCATGTGACATGATTGCCCTCCGTATCTTATCTTTGTTGTCGAGCCTCATAGCACGCGCCGCACTATAGGCAAAACCGGTAAAATCGGCGAGTCATGCTTATAACTTTTGAAGGAGGCCATATTTTTTGATGATTCGAAAACGAGATGAAAGCTAAACATCTATAGAATAGATATTAAATAGTTCCGAGCTACAGAATTGATTTTTCATTCGGAATAAAGTGATTTGAAAGAGCAAAAAAATGGATAGATTTTGAAAAATTCAAGATATATTCTATCGATCGATGTGAACTAAAATATGAAAAACAGCATGCTATATCTTGGAAATTCACTTATAAGACCCTGAAAGAATTTTCGAAAAATGTTAATAATTACTCTTGTAAATTGCAAATGAAAAAAAAAACTAACTCATAGAATAGACAACGAATAGACACATCAACTTCGAACTTGACTGGAAATTTAGATAAATATTCGGAGATTCGCAAACCAGTACTGAGAAACAAAAATATTAATTTACTTATTAAATAATCGTGAAAAATGATGGATAGGGAAATGGTAGGAAGAAAAACTCTTTTGTCTGTGAGCCAGGCTATAAGGGCTCGTCAGTAGCTCGCCATAAAAACTCCTTCTCGTCGGGGCTGCACTTCGAAACATGTGGGACGGAGTAGAGGGGCCCACGCACTACTGAGGTCAGGCCTAAAACGAGCCAAGCAGAAGTAGGATCTTGGATTTAGGCTTGACACCAACAGTGCGTGGGTCCCTTTACTCCATCCCACATGTTCCGAAGTGCAGTCTTGGTCGGGACGGAGTGTTTATGACAAGCTACTGATGAGCCTTTATAGCCTGGCTCAGAGACAAAAGAGCTTTTCTTCCTTCGATTCACCTATTCGAGATTTTTCACTATTTCTTGCTTTTTTGCTAAGTAAATTAATATTTTTGTTTCTCAGTACTGGTTTGCGAATCTCCAAATACTTATCTAAATTTCCAGTCAAGTTCGATGTTGATGTGTCTATTTGTTGCAGAGTTAGTTTTTTTCTCATTTGCAATTTACAAGAGTAATTATCAACATTTTTCAAAAATTCTTCCAGGGTCTTATAAGTGAATTTCCAAGGTATAGCATGCTGTTTTTCATATTTTAGTTCACATCGATCGATAGAATATTTCTTGAATTTTTCAAAATCTACCCATTTTTTTGCTCTTTCAAATCGATCTTATTTCGAATAAATAAGAATCTTATAATAAATCTTATTTCGAATAATAATCTCATTTCGAATAAAACATCAAATCTGTAGCTCGGGACTATTTAATATCTATTCTATAGATGTTTAGCTTTCATCTCGTTTTCGAATCATCAAAAAATATGGCCTCCTCCAAAAGTTATAAGCACGAGTCGCCGATTTTACCGGTTTTGCCTATAGTGCGCCGCCTGTTCTTTACTATGAAATGATACTCTCCACCAGCTATCCAAATCCTGGGATCTCAGTTCATTAACGCTCATATCTGCGAAAGGCCGCTGCAACATGTACATCAGTGATGCACTGTGCTGGATCATTTTCATCATTTTCAGCCAGCATAATTTCTATTTTGGGTCCCTTGGTAGTGATTGGTTCCTGCGCTTCAGTAGGTTCTTCGCAGCTGGTGTTTGATGCAGGGGTGAGGCTGGTGGAGTCCAGTGCTCGGTAAGCTTCTTCTGCTTGTTCCTTTTTCTCATAGGTGATCAGGTACCTTTTTATTCTTTCGTTGGCCATAGTCCTCTCTGGTTCCTCAATGGGGCCAAAAGCGCTCAGCACCTCTATCAGCTTCATGTAATTCATCGAGTTCGAGATAGTGATCTCGATGGTGTTTGGTTTTTGCGTTTTTCTACGCTCGTGATGCTCATTTTGGATGTATTAATTTGCTGATACTGGTTTTGGTGCTAAGCTCGTACTGGTACTGGTACAGGTACTGGTACTACTGAAACAAAAATGTTTGTTATGATTATTTGCTGTTGGAGGTTTGTTTGTTTTTACTATATTTCTGGTGCTAAAATGGGTGCTAAATCAAGGTAGGATCAGGAAAGTGTCACGTGTGTTAATTATTCTTACACTGGTACTTTGGTTCTGTCATAAGTGCTTGTTGATTCTACACTAAAGTTCCCCTGAGTAGCAATTCTTCTTCCATACCTGATCTTCACCAATATCCATGTCTAAATCTTACTCGTCAAGGTCTATTTGTTCATATGCCTTCTCTGCTGTTGTCTTCTTGTCACAAGATTGTTTCTCATCTGATTCCCTTTCAGTTGATGCATCATGCATTTTCCCTTGTTTGGGTTGTACGGTCTCATTCTCAAGTTCCGCTTGTCTTGTTTTCGGTGGAATCGTCGTGACCTCGTATGTGGGCGTTCCTTTGCAGAACTCAAATCTCTCCAGACTGTGGTCCTTCTTAAACTTTTTGTGGGGTTCCTCTTAGTGCTCCTGGTTCCTTGCTTCCTGATTTTCCGTCAAGCGGTTTAATAGATTCTGCTTGCATCTCCAGAGAATTTGCCTGCGACAAGTGATCTCGTGCAACGTGTAGGTACTGGCATCGACTTGTCTACCACACTGCGAATGGTATCTCTTGTAAACAGGTCGACATCCTTTTGATTGTATAGAGGTTTTCCTTGGTTCAGCACATTGCGTCCGATACAGCATATTGCTGTGCTCAATTGCCCTCTGGGCATCTTCTGCATTGTAATAGTGAATGTAGCCGTAAGACAGGCGTCCATTTTTATCCTTCACCGTGTGTAGGTACTCCATTTCTCCGAAGTGAATGAAATGCTGGAAAAATAGCTTCTCACGTTGATTCTCCTGCACACTCTATGGTAGGGTACAGAAGATCCATCTTGGGTCCTTTGGTACTCTTGGTTCAGTTGATTCAGGTACTTCATTAGTTGGTTTCGGTGATGGTCCGACTAGAAGTATACTAGAAGTTCAATACGGTATGATGGCTCCATTTAGCTCTATCGCATTCTGGGCTCCTTCTTCAGTTCGGTATGTCAGTTTCAGTGTCCCTTTGTCCTTTATAGTCAGATATTTCAACACTGCTATAAGCTAAAGCTGTCCTCTTTTTTTCAAACAGTCCAATAACATCGGATAGGGTCGTGCTCAAAGGATAGATTACCATTACTTGATTCTTCTCGAGTGTCCCTTGTCCCGTCATATTGGTCTTTTGGGAGCTGTAACAATACATGGTCCAACTTGTTCTTTCATGTCCCTTAGTACTTTTAATTAGTGATTCATGGATCCCATATTTACAGATTAATTTACAGTGTTAGTTATCCACCTCGGCGGAAAAGCTTACGGAATGTGATCTGGGAATCATTGGAGTGCAAGTGTGATCGGTGAGGGTCGCGGCTCCCACGATAATGTCATAACATGATTGAGTGTTTATAAAACTCAATGGTCCCAATCTTTCCGTATTTTGTCTGGTCATTGCCTCTGTTCTGTCTTCCTTTTGATTCTCTCGGTTTCCGTCATTAGATTCAGGTTTTATTATCTGTGATGTTAGTTATATTTTATTTGTCCATGAAGTTTGATTTCTGATGCCAATTAGTTCCCAAGACCTTTTGCTCTTTTCGCGTTTTAGTGAGTATGCTATAATGGTGATTATGATGAGAGCAAGGTAGAGGAAATAGTTTCCGAATATTAGCTTGTGAGTGTTGAATCGACTCAAGTCGTTATCTTTGATGATCTTTAAGCTATTCATGATCTCGTGCAGTGATTCTTCCTTCTGATTCCATGACTCTTCTGTATTACCTTGAGTGAGGTGTTTCTGGAGTTGTTCCTTGAATTATGCGTGAACCTCGAACACATTTAAGTGCATCTCGGGTGGATAGATATACTGGCTTCTACTCATTTTGCTTCCTTCATTCAGAAGTGTGATTTCTTCATTTTGGACCTTACATTCAGGATCGAATGTTATGATCCCAGATCCTGATAGAGTGATTTTTTATGGTTGTTGGTCTGCACAGGTGATCCTTATTTTGTCCTCGTGGCTCGTAGAAAACCGTTACAGTCCTTTTGATTGAATGTATTGCCATTGGGTTTGGTTGCGATATCTTACATCATACAAATTCAAGGTTTCTGGTTTGGGTCTTATCAGCATCATCATCTCGCAATCATGCTTGATATGTTTTATTCCTCAGAGGTCCTGCTGTTGAGCAGATATATAAGCCTCTTGTGAAAATGCAGTCATTCAGATCCGAATCACTCATTTTCATGTATGTCTGATGATTGGTGTCCATTGCTATGTACTTGTGGCTGGCTCCATAAATTTGCGGTACGAATAATGGATAGATTTGGTGAAGTTCGTACAAGGTCCTGTCTACTCAAGGTAGGTTCAATATCACTAATACTCGTCCATCTTGATAAGTGACGTCCATTTTTGCGATGTTTATCACTTCTTCGTGTCTCAAATGTTCCGTGGGAATTGGCAAATCCCATTCTCTTTTTGTCTGGAGATGTCTGTGTTTATTTTCACCAGAATCTCATCAGTTAGGAAACTCTTATGTATTTTGTTTCTTCTGAGGTCCTCTAGAATTCGTATTATTTCCGTGTATCCTCTCGCAAGGTGGTCCATCATTGATCCGACTCGGTGTGCATAATCCACTACTCGGATATATTGCATTCCCTTGTCTATTTCATTCTCGATACATTTTTCGAAGTCCTTGATTTCTGTGGTGTGGATTTTGGAAATGGTGTGTAATTCGTCTAGGGATGAAGCTACAATGTGTGTTTTGTCGCCCATGAGTCGAGCTATCTCTTTTTGTTGCATAAGTGTGTTTTGTACCTTTTCATTCATCTCCTCGACTTCATCATTGATTAAGTCCAAAAAGAGAGTGACTGATAGATCCAACAAATCCAAATGGTGTTAGTCTCTTATTTCTGTTGTCTTCGCTGTCTCCATTCAGCTGTGATAATTGGGGTGCAAGACTTTGTGCTACTTGGTCAAGTTTCTTTTTACTTGCCATTAAGGTGTGGTTCCTTTCTGAAAACTGATTGGATTGAGCTATTTGCTCACATTGCTCCTTGGTCAGTTTCTTGCAATTCTTCATATAATCCTGCTTATTGACCGTTGATGAATTTTCTTTGATGAACTAGTCAATCTTTATGTTAATCACCACCTGCTATTCTGCTTGTATGAGACGAATGGTCCCTTTCTTTTCGAAGTATAGTCCGGGTTGTGCTTTAGATAGCTTATTGTCTCGTTGTATCACTTAGTGTCATAGTCATTAGGATTGTAAGGGATAAGAGAATAATGCGTAGAAGATTTTGCGTAAAAGTGTGAATTTCCTGGAAAACATGCTAAATGATTAATCATTATAGTCGAGCTTTAGCTTGTCCGTGTGATTTCGTATGCGTTTGCCATTTGGCAATTCGAGGACCACATTGTCTTGCCCAGTACCTCTACTATTCTCAAGGGCTTATTGTAGTAGCTGGAAAAGTTTGCTGTTACGTAGTTCCTTCAAAACGCGTGCATAGGTATTCACTTTCCCTTTGAATTCTTTTGACTTCACGTCGTACCTCTCTTTTGAGTTTTCTTCACTTCGAATCTGATTTTTTGCGGCTCAATGATATTTTTTTTAAGATGCATTTAAGTACCGGAGAAATTTAAAAACAGTATGATTCGGCGTCGCCCGCCGCGCTGCGAGGGTTGAGGAGATACACAGATGACAACGCGATGCGTCGTAGATCGTCACGCTTGTCGCGCGTGTCGAGTTGGCATCAGCACTGTAGCGCCACCAAGCTCACACCCGCCATTGTTCATCCTCAACCCTACACGCACAGAAAAACCCGCCACTCTACCTTTTCACGACGATAACCACGCTTTTGCTGCAGCCGCTCTTCGACGACTTCGGTGACCACACCGTCAACCGCCAGCCCTGACACGACTGCTACTTGCTGAGACGTTCTGCAATGGCTGCTTGACCGCACTATGCCTGTAATGCTGAGGTCCTTCCCGTGACGCTGCTGCGAACTGACTGGATCAGCCGTGCGCCCTCCCCCCGCGAACGTAGCTGGCCCATGCGCGGTGCAAGCTGCGCAAACGACCAGCACGTTACATATTCGTATATTGCATATCGTATACATGCAATTTATTGCTTCATACGATTGAGGCACATTGTCAGCCGGGTTTCCTCAATACAGACGACCAACACGCTATATATTTGGTGCATTGCATATCGTGGATGTACAATTTATTATTATATATACGATCGAGGCTCATTGTCAGTCGGGTTTCCCCAATGCAGACGACCAACACGCTACGTATTTGTCGTACTGCATATCGTGTATATACAAATTATTGCTTCATACGATTGAGGCTTACTGCCAGCCGGGTTTCCCAAATGCTGCCGGGCTTTAACTAATACATTAAAAGCACTTATAATTACCTGAAATAGAGTATGCGATTTCACTCATCGTATGAATCATTTATTGAACCATAGAGATGAATGATTTTTTCTCAAACATTTATTTTCCATTATCATAGATAGCAGCGCTTATGCCAAAGAATGTTCACTTTTTGCACTTCGAATTTTTCAAAAAATGAAACTATGTCTGTACTGGCTTGCCAGTACTGGCAAAAGAACCCATTCGTAGTAAGACATTAATATGCCAGTACTGGCTAGCCAGTACTGGCTGGCCAGTACTGGTGGAGTACTCTGCCCGTAGTGAGTACTGGCGTAAGTCTGACATTTCCGATTGGGTCTTCAAATATAACGTGTGGAAATGTCGGTTGTGGGAGCACCCTGGTGAGAAGATGAAAACACCGACGATGTTCAGCCCGGCTATGCCACGCTTTTGTACAAGGGCATAATATTCCAATCTGTTCCCACGCTTGCCTAACAGCTGACTGTACGAGTGTTTGCACGGGAATAGTTCCGGTGTTATGTACAGATAATTCTGACAAAATTCAGGCCAACCGAAAAATGTGGACGCACAAATGTGTCCACCCGGCAACTCAAGGTACCACAGATCACGTCCTCTGTACCGTAACTTGTTTGCTTTGCTTGACACGAGGCCCAAAGGTAAACAAAAGTAGACCCTTGTGCTTTTCGGGAATCTCTCGGGATATGCGCTTATTGCTGTTGCCAATCCAAAAGTGGACATCATGTGCTGCTGGTGCACACAACGCAGGGCCAAGAGCTCGAAGGAAGCAGGGTTATGATCCAGAAATTCACTTTCTGTCTCTAGTTGATCCCTTGACTTTCTACTTTCATAATAAATATGAAGTTTATCGAACCATATGTGAGCACGATTTGGTTTATGGGACATGCACTGCGTGTGCTTTTTACGATGGGTTAGCAACGGTATGGGTTATGGGTTGCAATATAAGAAGAGAGATTTACACGCTATATTATATAGCGTGTAAATCTCTCTT
>JAJGXB010000036.1:0-10014 GCA_020882725.1 Aphelinus certus
ATTCCAGAAGCATCTACGTGAACCCACGAGCTTTTCACCTCTGATATTCATTGTTTAAGTGTCTTAAATGAAAATTTGGCGAATTCATGTAAGGATCGCGCTCACCGACTGAAAAGGCCTGAAAGTTCAATATTTTTCATATATAGGGTCATTCGATCAACGTTTTCCTCATATGAGTCCGCCATTTTGTTTTTAATCAAAACTAAGTACTGATTCTTTGTTGAAAATGTTTAATATACTCGGGAATCAATTTTCATCAAAATCGGTTGAGCGCATCCCATTCTACAGAGAGCCCAAATCCGAACCTCTCGAGTTTTGCTCTACTTTCGCTGTCCTCCAACCTCAGAAAATTCAAAATCGCCTGTTCTATAAGATAGTGCATATACGTCGAATGTTCCTCTACACGCTCACAAAATTTCGTTTCATTCGGATGAGTTCTTCATATATAACCGCGTCGTTGTTCGATTTTTTCAGATTTACCCCACTGTGCGCCGCCGACTGCCAGAATGTCCGTCGCCCTACTGCACACTGAACCGGCCTCATTCTCGCTGCACTTTCTTGTCGCCCAGCTACCCGCTGAGCCCCACACGCACATAGCACTCTCTCGATTGCGATCGCGGACACTTTCATCCACCCCGTCACCTTCCAGGAACCTCTCTCTCTCTCCTCCTGGTCTCTCGCTGATAATCACGGCCACTGTTGCTTGGCTGCGGCTGCTCGACTCCGGTTGCTTGGCTGCTATTGCTGCTGCTGCTGCTCCTCCTTGCCCTGGCTCTCGTTCTCGTACACACCCCAAATTTTGCGATGCAGCCCTGCGTCACGTTACTAGCAACCGTTTTGCTATGGCGGAAGCCGATGCGGAACTGCCGATTTCCATGCACACATGCGGCGCTTGTTCTCATCACACGCACAAAAAATCCCTAGTCGCGCCGTCCCTAGGTCACTCGCGTGATTTCAAATCGGCGCACGCGCGCAGTCTCCGCGCCGGAACTGGCCGTGCGCCCCTCACGTTTCGGCTCCAGCTCTCACCATTCGCTTGCTCGCCTACTCTCCCATATTCTCTCATTCACTCTCTCTCGTTCTTCTTTCTCGCAGCCGCGTCTCGTTTCTCACCGCTCTGCTTCGCTCGTCCTTCCCGCATGTCGCCAGGTCCTCGTGCACCATGAAACAGACAAGGAAGAGGCGCTCAGACTTGATTGTTGGACTCTCCTTTGATCTGCAGGGTGAACTCTCCGTCCCACACAAACGGTTTTAACCATCGCAATCCCCCCCCCCCCTAGACTGAACGTTCCCCTGAAAGTTCAGCTTACACCCGGGAGTTCCGCACCCATCAGATCAAAATGGTCAAGATGCATGGTGGTACTTACCGGGGCCCTACGGCCACCCTTGCGATGTCGTCCTTCTCCGTTGTCTCTCTGGTCCTGTGGATCCTGCTCCTCCATCGTCTTTACGCTGACCCGTTCCTTTCCTCACCCTTCTCCACCTTCCCCGAATATCCTACCCGCCCGTTCTATCCATTCTCCTCCTCCGTCGAGTCCTCTGGCCCCCCTTCTAATTATGACATTGAAATAGACGGATAAGAGGACAAAATTCTAAAATCGAATTCAGAGGAAAATGAGACAGTAGAATTGTCTAATCTCATTGCTGCGGAAAATGTTTCACATAATCCAATCTCACTCAGAAGATTCACAGACGCAGGTCTGGGAATTTATTCAGATGATGACAACTTGAACATTTTTGACAAAAATACAGGTATACAATATCTTACAGGAAAATATGACAATCCAAATTGGACCATTACAATAGACTTAGACAGCAGTGAGAATCAGAGTGACCAAGACATGAAATACGACAAATACTATTTCATGGTAAAGTTAGTGTTCTTAGACGATTTCATACAACAATCTCAGTCGGACGTGAATAACTTGGACGATGTATAAACTGAAAAGACTAATATACCCAATTCTCGAAAAGACGTGTCTGAGATTGGGAGAAAAAAAGGCATGAAATCAGAAGTAAAAATGTCGATTCAGAAGAAATATCAGAATTTGATTCAAGTGAAAACGTCCTGAATAGAAAGATACTTGATTTAGACAATCGACAATCAGAAAAGTCATGAGAGTTTTTGAGCAGAAAAAAAAACAAGATGTTCGAGAAAAACTAACCAAGAAAAATCAAAGAAACTGAGAGAAATTCAGAGATCATAAGTGAGATTATCGAAAGTAAAATTTGATTGATCCATATTAGACTGTGGAATATGCATTCTAGCAAAAAAGGAAGATGATCCCTTTTCTGAAAAGAGGACGAAAGCAACCAGGTCACTAGATCGCATACATGTTGATACTATGGAACCTATCAAACAAAAATTTTTCCAGGTAAAAACAAATATATTGTGGTATTTGTAGATGACTACACTGAGAGACTCTTGGGGGTTACGTACCGCCAGCTCTGGGAGCTTCGGACCGCCAGAAGGCTTCTCGCACAGCGTGCGCGTGTGCGACGCGGTTGCGTGGAGGTCGTATAGACACACAACTCTGGAGGTTGGGTAGCGCCAGGCCTAGTGGCTGCTCGCTCGCACCACCAGAGCGACTGCGGCGTATATACGGGCTATATATAGCACAGGTGCGCGCGCACAACGACAACGACTGCTGCACGTTCTTAACGTACAGCTCTGGGGATCGGGCACCACCGGAACATTGCGCGTTTCCGACACTCAGCTGTGCCGGCACCACACGAGCAGGGCTGGAGGTCTGACTCTGTTTTAAAACTGTGGAGGTCTGGGGTCCCCAAGAGTTTCTCAGTGTACACATGATATGCCAGAACATCTTGACCCAAAATAAAGGTCAAGCAGGAGACTGCCTTGAAAAATTCTCAGTCAACACTAGAAACTTAATTGGCTCAGATGGAAAAGTATGCTTTATCAGAATGGACAACGGAACGGAATTTACTGGTGATCAATTTTCCAGAGATCATAAAAAAGGAAAAGATAGAAGGTGAACTCGCACTCTATATACACCAGAACATAACAGTACTTCAGAGAGATTAAACAAAACTATATAGTGGAAAACCAGAGCGCTAGTGTTTGACTCAGGTTTACCCAAGAGCATGTAGATACTTGCGTCAGAAGTTGCAACAGATATTTACAATAGAACCCTACACGCAGGTATAGAATCAGAGATACCATTAACACATCAAGTCTCATGGCTAGCATGGCATAGACCGAGTCAAAATAACTATGCCATTGATTGCATAAGCCAAAAATGAGGGATGCGTGTTTTTTGGTTTGTCGGTTAAATCATTTATTTAAAAATTATTCAAACAAATTACCAGAAAGTTACAAATTTCTAAAAACTAAATCTGCCTATCAATTCCATGGGAAAAACACATTTTTCTCCCCGACATATTGAAAACTTAGGTATCATAGGGGAGAGAGAGGCAGGTTGTCAGTGTAGGTAAGTTGGCAAACTATGAATATCTCCTCATTCATGCCATGAGGAAAAAATCGTTGAATGCAATTTGTGTGCCTTACCACTACACATATTTGTCCCAAGTACCCGATTTCCAGTGCTGTTTGTAGAAGAATGAGGTGATTTCAAAAAATGTTGCTGATCGGAAGGAAAAAGAATTGTTAAGAGAATTTCGTTTTTCTCCAAATCTAGATTGCAATCAATGATTGTTAATAGTGTGTTATATAGAAATCTACCACCTCTATAATACTGTGAAAAATATTTTGTAAATGTCGAGTTGTTTTTTTCTTTAGATTATTCATTGTTAAGTTATTCAATGGGAGGTAAGTAGGCAGAGATTTCTTGGGGCTGTTGGCATACTGCGTAATATGATTTCATTTCAGAAATGGTAAGAAATCGCAAAATAATGGCTAGATCCATTAGCAAGTTCCACAACAGATAGGCCGTATGCATCTGAAAGTAGTTCAGAAAATGATGCTTCATTGCCATTAACACCTAACAGATTTGAAACAATACAGTTACTGTCAAAAGCGTCAAAAAGAGAAGATAATAAGCGAGTCTGTAGAAAAAGGAGCTCTGCTATTTTGACATATTATTGTGTCCGAAACCAGCTGGCTGCAAAACATAAGACGTTTTCACAAAAAATAAAGAATATCTATTCAATAAATCTTCCTTGTTAACTTGCCCCTCCCATTATCAACTTACTTCCACCGGGGGCACATTGTCAGTAATTTTCTAGCTCAATATAATCATTCATTTAACAAAAATGAATTCATATTTCGTAGATATAGAAAACGTTATGTACTCATGAGAGCGAGTACCGCTCTCCCCTACATTCACAATGGACAAATTTCTCGTCACATTAAGTTTTTGATTCTTGGTTAAATAAAATATAGGTCACGATAACTGGTTCATCTTAATAATTTGATCTCGTATTATTCGATCATTCTGCTAAATCTAATGATTTGATGAATTTCGACAGCTTATTTGTCAGATTGTATTCCTGGAATAAGGTACATTATTGAACGAGTGATTTAGATAAAAAAAAAACGTCGGGTGAAAAAAATTTTTCGAATCATTCCCTTCTAACAATTTCCCAGACTATTGTGAATATTTGTTAAATGTATCGATTTTGATGCACTGAAAGTATAAAATTGGTCATGAGCTCGTCGCAGACCAGGTTGTGCTCATTTGGCCCAATCTGGCTGCATCTGGCCGCGGTGCCAGCTACGATACCGTAATTCAAGGGGTAATATACCTTTGTGACCTCCGAATTCGTGGACATTTAAAAAAGTTACCGGAAGTGCCGAAAAATTTTCAAAAATATGGGGTTTGGCACATATGAAAGAACTAATCCCCAACTACTATTGCAGCAAGGGAATATTAAGATGCCCAATGATTCCTGTCCTCAGGCATTTGTCGTTCCCCAAAAAATAGGCACCTTTATACCTGGCCACCGAATGGTCACATATACCTGCATTTCGCTATCTGTGTCCCTGCTCCTTGTTCGTGGAGAAAGTTCCTCCCACTCGAGTCTTGCGCGCCTTTATTTGGGAACTTATAGTTCGTAGTGAAGGCGGATTTTAACGCACCCCAACGAAATAAATGCAACAGTGACGACATTTTCAACTTTGCTATAACAAGGACTACTCAGTCAGCGAACACGTTTGTAGCCGTCTTGATCTTCTCTCAAACCAATAATTGAGAAGAGACCAAGTCGAGTATGTTTCAGATCACTCTGGACACAAATTTTCGATACAACACCAAACGGAAGGAAGGACGATTGTATAGGTCCGAAACAACTCTGGCAACTATCTGGTGGGAGGTGAAGACCGGGAGGAAGACGAACTTCTGGGGGAAGGCAAATTCTCGACGGAGGTGGACAAGCTGCACAGAAGCCCATTCGTAGGATTGACAATTAGTGCAAGTAGAATAGTTTAGTTAAATTTAGTGAACAGTGCGTCAATGTGTGGAAGCGTAAATATCAATTACATGGAATAATTGTAAGTAGACCACACGTCGTACAAGCGTCGAAATAACGTACAAATCTTCTGTTTCAAACGATAACCTAGATTCATGTGGATTTAAGCAGAAATTTTCGAACAAAACAGTATTTGCACGGTAGAATCTATTTTTATTTTTACTTGAATATACTGGTCTGATATTTTTCAATTCAACTAAAAATTTTTAGGTTCATGTAAGGTGACATCTCAGGTGAAGTCTCAGGTGAGATCTCAGGTGAGAGTTCAGGGGTCATTTTTTCTTCTTAATTTTTTTTTCTCTAAGAATGTACAGGACTAACATTGAATGTTGGCAACATGTGAATATTAGGGTCGATATAGAGTTTTGATGAAGTAACGAATTATATCATCACTTGGTATCAAAACTACTGAAAATTTTCAGGTTCATGTAAGGTGAAATCTCAGGTGAGATAACAATTTTAAGTAGTGTTGATACCAAGTGATGATATAATTCGTCAATTCATCAAAATTCTATATCGACCCTAATTTTCACATGTTGCCAACAATTAACGTTAGTCCTGTACATACTGAGGAAGAAAATTAAAAAAATTAACGAAAAAAAATTATACCTGTATTCTCACCTGAGATCTCACCTTGCATGAACCTAAAAATTTTCAGTAGTTTTGAAACGAAGTGATGATATAATTCGTCTATTCGTCCAAATTCTATATCGACCCTAAATTTCACGTGTTGCCAACCATTAATGTTAGTCCTGTACATTCTGAGAAAAAAAAATTTAAGGAAGAAAATCTCACCTGAGGAATTGGCATGAGATCTCACCTGAGATCACGTCTGAGATCTCACCTGAGAATTTTCAGTAGTATACAATCTACGTGGATACGCTTGAAAGAAAAGTCCGATGATCCACGTGGATTCATCCCAAATCCACGTAGAAAGGCTTGACGAATGTAAATAATCCACGTGGATTCACCCCAGATCCACGTGGTTTGGCCGAAAATCTACATAGATATGTCCGAAATCCACGTGGATACGCTTGAATAAAAGTCGAATATTCCACGTGGATTCACCCCAAATCGACGTGGGTTGATCTACAATCCACGTGGATTGGCCCAAAATCTACGTAGATTAATCAACAATACACGTGGATACGCTTGAAATAGAGATCAAATAATCCACATGGATTCATCGTCAATCCACGTAGATTGGCCCGAAATCTACGTGGATTGATCTACAATTTACAAGTAGACGATTGAAATAAACGTCAAATAACACAGCTCCACAATAAAAAATAAAAAATTGAACCAGAGACTGGACCACCCTGCTTCTATGTATTTTTGGCTGCTGAATCCAAATCCAAGTTGAGCTCCCGTTAAGCTCCATCGTTCCTGCGTTTAGACATAACCTCAAAAAAAATTTCTAAAATCATCATTTTGCAAAACAGAATTTTTTTTCAGATTTTATGTGAATAATTCGATAGAAACTGTTCTTGGTGTTTTTTTAATTCGTCGCATAGTTTGCGAGTGAAAAATTCATAAATTTATGAATTTTGAATCCGGCCCACTAGCCGTCAAACGTTCTGAATTTTTTACCCAAAAAGTATGCGACGACTCGGAAGAACGCTAAGGAAAGTTTTCTTTAACTTTTTCATTGAGAATAGAATAGAATTTTTTGTTTTGAAAAATATCGATTTTATCGATATGTCGTCCGCGATAATTTTGAGGTTATGGCTAAACGCAGGGGTGATGGAGCTAAACGGACCTCGGATTTGGATTCAGCAGCAAAGAATACACATAAGAAGGGTGGTCCAATTTCTGGTCCAATTTTTATTTTTTGTTTGTGGAGCTGTGTAATCCACGTGGATTTAGTCCATTCCACATGGATTCATCCTAAATCCACGTGGATGTTTGTCCAAAATCCACGTGGTTATGCTCGAAGAAAGAGTCAAATAATCCAAGTGGATTCACCCCAAATCCACATGGATTGGCCAAAAATCCACGTAGATATGTCCAAAATCCACCTGGATACGCTTGAATAAAAGTCGAATATTCTACGTGGTTTCACCCCAAATCCACTAGAATTTGCCCAAAATCGACGTGTACTGGTCTACAATCCACGTGGATTTGCTTGACTCAAGAGTCAAATAATCCACGTGGATTCATCTCAAATCCACATAGATTCATCCTAAATTCACGAGGATTGGCCCCAAATCCACGTAGACATGTCAGAAATCTACGTGGATACGCTTGAATAATAGTCGAATATTCCACGTCGAGTCACCTTAAATACACGTGGATTCACCCCGAATCCACGTGAATTGGCCGAAAATCCACGTAGAAATGTCCGAAATCCACGCGGATACGCTGGAATAGAAGTAGAATATTCCACGTGGATCGGACGAAAATCCACGTAGACATGTCCAAAATCCACGTGGATACGCTTGAATGATTGTCGAATATTCCACGTGGAGTCACCCCAAATCCACGTGGATTGGCCCAAAATCAACGTGGGTACGCTCAAAGTAAAGTCTAATAATCCACTTGGATTCAGCCTGAATCCACGTGGATTGGCCGAAAATCCATGTAGATATGTTCGAAATCAACGTGAATACGCTTGAATGAAAATCGAATATTCCACGTGGATTCGCCCAAAATCGACATCGATTGATCTACAATCCACGTGGATACGCTTGACTTGAGAGTCAAATAATACACGTGGGTACGCTCAAAGTGAATTCTAATAATCCACGTGGATTCACCCTAAATCCACGTGGATTGGCCGAAAATCCAATTAGATATGTCCGAAATCCACGCGGATACGCTTGAATAAAAGTAGGATATTCCACGAGGATTTGCCCGAAATCAACATCGATTGATCTACAATCCACGTAGATACGCTTGACTTAAAAGTCAAATAATCCACGTGGATTCATCCCAAATCCACGTGGATTGGCTGAAAATCAACGTAGATTTGTCCGAAATCCACGCGGATACGCTTGAATAAAAGTAGAATATTCCACGTGGATTGGCCCAACATCCACATGGATTGGCCGAAAATCCATGTAGATATGTCCGAAATCAACGTGAATACGCTTGAATGAAAGTCGAATATTCCACGTGGATTCGCCCAAAATCGACATCGATTGATCTACAATCCACGTGGATACGCTTGACTTGAGAGTCAAAAAATACACGTGGGTACGCTCAAAGTAAATTCTAATAATCCACGTGGATTCACCCTAAATCCACGTGGATTGGCCGAAAATCCAATTAGATATGTCCGAAATCCACGCGGATACGCTTGAATGAAAGTAGGATATTCCACGAGGATTCGCCCGAAATCAACATCGATTGATCTACAATCCACGTAGATACGCTTGACTTAAAAGTCAAATAATCCACGTGGATTCATCCCAAATCCACGTGGATTGGCCGAAAATCAACGTAGATTTGTCCGAAATCCACGCGGATACGCTTGAATAAAAGTAGAATATTCCACGTGGATTCACCCAAAATCGACATGGATTGATTTACAATCCACGTGGATTCATCTCCAATTCACATTGATCCATTCTAAATTCACGTGGATACGCTCGAATAAAAGTCGAATAATCCACGTAGATCGGTCCAAAATCCACGTGGGTACGCTCAAAGTAAAGTCCAATAATCCACGTGGATTGGCCGAACATCCACGTAGATTTGTCCAAATTCCACGCGGATACGCTTGAATAAAAGTAGAATAATCCACGTGGATTCGCCCAAAATCGACATGCATTGTTCTACAATCCACGTGGATACGCTTGACTTGAGAGTCAAATAATCCACGTGGATTCATCTCAAATCCACATGAATTCATTGATCCTAAATCCACGGAGATTGGCCCAAAATCGACGTAAACATGTCCAAAATCTACGTGGATACGCTTGGATAATAGTCCAATATTCCACGTGCAGTCACCCCAAATCCACGTTGATTAGTCCAAATTCAACGTGGATTCGCTCAAAGTCGACGTGGGTTGATCTACAATCCACGTGGATACGCTTGACTTAAGAGTCAAATAGTCCACGTTGATTCATCTCAAATCCACATAGATTCACCCCAAATCCACGTGGATTGGCCCGAAATCCACGTGGGTACGTTCAAATTGAAGTCCAATAATCCACGTGGATTGGCCGAAAATCCAAGTAGATATATCCAAAATCCACGCGGATACGCTTGAATAAAAGTAGAATATTCCAAGTGGATTGGTCCAACATCCACATGGATTGGCCGAAAATCCACGTAGACATGTCCAAAATCCACGTGAATACGCTTGAAAAAAAGTCGAATATTTCACGTGGATTCGCCCAAAATCGACATGGATTGATTTACAATCCACGTGGATTCATCTCCAATTCACATTGATCCATCCTAAATTCACGTGGATACGCTCGAATAAAAGTCGAATAATCCACGTAGATCGGCCCAAAATCCACGTGGGTACGCTCAAAGTAAAGTCCAATAATCCACGTAGATCGGCCCAAAATCCACGTGGGTACGCTCAAAGTAAAGTCCAATAATCCACGTGGA
>JAJGXB010000036.1:10034-31773 GCA_020882725.1 Aphelinus certus
TTACATACACTTGAATAGACTAAGATCAAACAGACATTTTCATATTTCTTTTTCTATAAAAAAAATTTATTCGCATAAGAATTTATTCAACAACGAACTATGGGATACGAAACCTACTTGTCGTCAACGTGTACCTTTTTCAAAGGTAAATATTTTTCTATGAGAAATAAAAATGCAAATGGTGTATTTTATTTTATTTCCACCATTTATATAATTTTTGAGCTTAAACTCTTCAAAATTGTATTAGTACTTGACATAAATTTGTGATTTGAGTTATTTTCCATCTTAACATTAGTATAACTACAATAATTAAGTGTAATTTGAAAAATATTCATTCTATTGTTGGATAACCATACTAGTTGGATAATGTTTGATATTACTGTATATTAAAAAAAAAAATAAATCAGTTTGAAATCCGTAGCAAAGAAACATGAAGCAGAAAGAAGGCTTCATATTCTTCAATTATTTTTTTTTTTTTTTTTTTTATTTATATCTTCAATTATTATTTTAAATGTATTCAAATAGAAAAATAACTAAAAGACATCTTGTAATTTTTACCCTCTCAAAAAAATTTAGTCGCTTAAGCATTTTCATATTTACAAAAAAAATATAATTAATTCTACCTAAAAACATTTAGTTGATTGAAAATTTATCTAACAACGAACCACAGGATAAGGAATATACTTGTCATTAAGTATATCTTTTTCGAAGGAGAATTTTTACTATGAAAAATAAAATTGCTTATGCTATCTGATGCACTGGCATCATTTTTTGACCATATTAACCCATTAAGGCCCATGTCCAAACCAGCGGAGATATCATAAAACTAATTATTGGATCACGTGCTTTTTTGAAAAAAAGATACCCGTGTTTTTTCTTTTTCCATTCCCAATTGTTTAAACAATAATTATTTAAACAAATTGCACCCAAATTCGTAAATTCGAGAAAGCAATGGTGTCAATCGATTCTAGATGAAAAACCAAG
This sequence comes from Aphelinus certus, assembly GCA_020882725.1. Lineage (NCBI taxonomy): Eukaryota > Metazoa > Arthropoda > Insecta > Hymenoptera > Aphelinidae > Aphelinus > Aphelinus certus. The sequence goes on from JAJGXB010000036.1 coordinate 11,019, forward strand.
AAAAAAACGTGAAACACATTTTTTTGATTTGAGGCTTATTTTTCTGGCAATCGCGTTATAAACAATTGGAATTTAGTAAAACCGAGAAAAAGTGGCTTCTGCCAATGCTTACGCTATCACCATGGGATGAAAACTGATTGCGGGATTGCGTGCTTTTTTTGAAAAAAATACCCCTATTTTCTCTTTTTTCAAGATCCAATGTTTATACAATAATTATTCAAACAAATTGCACCCAAAGTGAATCGACTTCCCTGATATCACTGGATTTTATTTGTTTATAACGTGATTGTAAGAGACATGAGCCTCGAATCGAAAAAATGTATTCTTACTTTTCTTCTTGGTTTTTCTTCTAGAATGCTCAATACAACTGAAACAAAACAATATTGCTTTGATAATATATTTCTGATGGAAGAGTAGCGAACCTTTAAAGAAACGTACAACGAGTTCACGTGTAAAGAATGGTTTTAGGGGAGGTATATATTAGATGGATACCAGAGCTACCTACATCGGGGCATGTTTAAATACAAAAATGTAGAAAGCTGTTCATTTTATTGAAACTTCGAACCTGTGAAAATATCAAGGTTATGAAGCGAACGCATGGCTTGAAAATGGTAACAATATGTTTCATAGATCCAACTTTATTTTCTGCCCGTGATAGGCTTATTGGCAAACTGATTCTGACGTACGACTTGGGTCCGTCTTAATTATATAGTTTACCGGCCATAATACATCTGTGTCAGGAAATATTATTCAAAAAAGTGTACTCCAATATGGAATGACAAAATTGGAGACTGGGATTGACCACGAAGGCCCGACCGAGTTGATCCAATGTCCAAGCTCCCTTATATAGACGGTAGAACGCCGACTCTCTTGCGAGAGAGCGCCGCGCTATACCTTATACACGCGCGACTCAACGCCTCGCCATCTACAGGTGAGCCACGTTACTTGGCCGGTTACTCGAAAATGAGTTCATAGTCTCATATATAAAGCTGATTAGTAATAGAATCAAATCTTACAGTAATTGCACTATTGAGAGAAGAATGTTTCTAAGATCATTTAATTATATATAAACACAAAATAAAATGTTTAAAAAACTGATAAATTTACAAATACTTGACAATTACTCTCTTTTATCACTTGACTCTGTTAAATGTAACCAGGGTTAACGTTCACTTTTATACTTCTATCGAGTTACAGATATACTCTTTTTTCATCCAAATTTTCACAAACTTATGGTAAAATTTGAAAATTTTCTATGTACAATTAAATCAGAGTATGTATATTCAAAAGCTTTAATTTTTCAAATGACATTTAACACTGTAATGTAAAATTTGAAAATTTTCTATGTACAATTAAATCAGAGTATGTATATTCAAAAGCTTTAATTTTTCAAATGACATTTAACACTGTAATGTAAAATTTGAAAATTTTCTATGTACAATTAAATCAGAGTATGTACATTCAAAAGCTTTAATTTTCAAACGACATTTAACTTTAATTAGTACAGCCTCATATTTATAAATACTTGACAATTACTCTCTTTCATCACTTGCGTCTGTTAAATGTAACCAGGGTTAACGTTCACTTTTATACACTATCGAGTTCTATCACTTTTATACTTCTATCGAGTTACAGATATACTCTTTTTTCATCCAAATTTCCACAAACTTGATACATCATTCACTGTACAAGTTGGAAAAACTTTTGAACTATGTTCCTCATAGCAGCCTGTAACCACTTAGCACATCACATTGAACAATAAGATTTAGTTAATGAATAAAATCACTTATTAATTCAAGTGAAAAATACTTGAAAAGTTATTTTTGTAAGAGCCCTTTCATACCGGTATACTGTCTATTCTTTCTGAATTGATATTGCACTGATTCTATAATCTAAGAAAAATAATCACATTGAGAGCTCTTTGTTTTTTTGTAATTGAAGAAGGGTCTCAGCTGAAATATGGAGCTGTCTCTTGCACCAGCAGCGTGTGACAAACATTACAAACTCTTAATGCCTTTGCTTTGGTCTACTTGTCACAATATTATTCAGGCACGACTGACAGAAGATTTGACTGCAATGTCGACAATTTTGCTGTTGGTCATGAAACATACACATGTATGTTGAACTGCTTGTTGTGCAACTGTTCCTCTAAAAAAATTTGAAACGTGTCAGAAGTTGAATTATGCATAAGTAACCTTTAATAATTATTAAATTATGATTTTCTACCATGATTGATGAATGGACTCCGATTTTTGAATGTAGGTTGGCCCAATATTCCAGGTGGCTCGTAGTAGATGGGGGAGAGCCTGACCGTGGGGAACATTTTCCAGCTCATAGACACAATCTGTTGTGCAAACGTTATAGGTTGTTCCTCCATGTACTGACTGGATGATATCTTTCAATTTCACCAACAGCGAACCCTCAGCATATTTATCCTGGAACTATTTCCTCCTTATTACCTAAAAAATATTTCATTCCATGAACGTTTGTCAAATCATTGATTAATTCATTAGTATCTACTTGGGCTTTGTTAACAATATCAGTCTTGTTGCCCCTACTTTGTTCAGTTAGTTGTTTCTTGTTCTACATTAATTTGAGTTTCACAAAGCGCATTAGAGATATCTGAGGAAATCTCTGTGGAATCGTTATCATACCTTTCAGATTGAGTATCTGTTCCGATGTTAGGCTGCTCTGGATCAGATACAAAGGCACTGATGCCACTGAGCATCCAGTTGGAAATATCAATGGCAATAAACTAGCTATGCCACAGTTGATCTTCATTGAATTTGGCTGCCAAGAGTTCACCTTCTTTAATATCGCCAACTTCTTTAAACAGCTCTGCGTCAATCATTCTCAAAATAATATAATCCAAAATTGGGAACTGGGTCTGCTTGACTCCTTCGATCGATGAATCCGCACGATCATGGTCCGATCGTGTTAATGCAGATTCCAGTTTTTACCTATTTTTCCCCCCCACCCTCCCCTCGCCCCCAGCCCAACCTATTGGGCTACTACATCTTTTCACCCGAAGTTGTATTTTCAAATAATTATTTTTTTTATAACGTCCACAAGTTTCAAACAAAGAATTATAAATTCTATCGGGCTTAGTGGACCATCCCAAAGTGATATTGCGAGAAAAAAATTCACGCTCCCCGGGCTGGATTCGAACCAGCGTCCTCCTGATCTCCGGTCAGTTGCGATATCCACTACGCTACCGGGAAGACAGCAGCTCGACACATCCCTGGAGCACGAATTCATTTCTCGCAATATCACCAATACTTCGATCGAGTGTACTCGATCGAAGTGTTGGTCGAGAACTTCATGGTGCTACAAAAAGAAGATCCTAACAAAAATCTGGTCGGGAGAAAAAATGAGTAGATCGCTTGACACGGTACTCCAAACTCATTATTGCGAACGAGTTTTTGAGTATTTCTGTTTGTCGATCGCTCAATTGGGATGGTAGATGAGCATTAAATCCTGTTTCGCATCCAAAAAAAGTTGTTTTGACTAAATTAATGCCAATGTAAAAATCGAGCATGCGATCTCAAACATTATATAGTTGCGGTGTCTTCTGCTTGACGTATGGAACACTACCGCGTTCCGTGATATTCCACGTGGATTGGCCCAGAATCCACATGGATTGGCCGAAAATCCACGTAGACATGTCCAAAATCCACGTGGATACGCTCGGATAAATATCGAATATTCCACGTGGAGTCACCCCAATTCCACGTGGATTGGCCCAAAATCGGCGTGGGTACGCTCAAAGTAAAGTCCAATAATCCACGTGGATTCACCCTAAATCCACGTGCATTGGCCGGAAATCCACGTAGATATGTCCGAAATCCACGTGGATACGCTTGAATAAAAGTAGAATATTCCACGTGGATTGGCCGAAAATCCACGTAGACATGTCCAAAATCCACGTGGATACGCTTGAATAAAAGTAGGATGTTCCACGTGGATTGGCCCAAAATCCACATGGATTTGCCGAAAATCCGCGTAGATATGTCCGAAATCCACGCGGATACGCTTGAATGAAAGTCGAATATTCCACGTGGAGTCACCCCAAATCCACGTGGGTACGCTCAAATTAAAGTCCATCAATCCATGTGGATCTACCACGAATCCACGTGAATTCATCCCAAATCCACGTGGATACGCTTGAATAAAAGTAGAATATTCCACGTGGATTCGCCCAAAATCGACATGGATTGATCTACAACCCACGTGGATACGCTTGACTTAAGAGTTAAATAATCCACGTAGATTCATCTCCAATTCACATAGATTCATCCTAAATTCAAGTGGATATGCTTGAATAGAAGTCAAATAATCCACGTGGATTCACCCCAAATCAGTAGGGATTGCTTTCAGAAGAGAAGAAATAGTGAAGTATATCTACCTCATGTTTATCTATTACGGATTTCGAACTAATAACCTGAATATCAATTTGCTAATGTTAAGATGAGAGAGTACTGAAATCACAAATCCGTGTCAAGTACTTAACTCATATAATTTTCTAAAAGTTTAGTGGAAAAATCATAAATGGTTGAAATCAAATATAATACACCTCGAGCAATTTTTCTTCGTCATAGTAAAAAATGGACCTTTGAAAAAAGTATACGTGGACGACAAGTATGTTCCGAATAAATTCTTATGCGACGTTAATGGAAAATGACTTTGAAAATGACTGTTTAATCTCAGTCCATCCGAATGCATGTAAAATAATATAATGATCCAAATCTAATATATTTTTGAATATACAGATGTATCACTTCAATAGACATCTTTACCAACACACAATCGTTATATGTTTCAGTATATTGTTTCAATGATGACATGAGAAAGTAGCGAGATCTAGCATCAACTGACAAGTATCCAACAGTGTGGATATAGCCTATACAGAAATAGTATTTTGCAAAGTACACCCTAAAGCAATTGTTGCACGATCTGTTATCAAATGTCAATACACTCCATATCAATTCACTCATGTTCGGATAGAATGTACTAAAATCCAGAATTTATGTCAAATAGTTACATAGATTTTAAATACATCTACCAATGTTGAGATAGAAAGTACTAAAAACACAATTCTATGTTAAGAAACTAGTATGTACCACTTTGGAAAGGTTCAGTATTGAATTCATAATAATTTGAAATCGAATAAAATACTCCATAATCGAAATTATCTTTATCATAGTACAAGTAACGATTTTCATGAGAATCTCAAATCCCAATGATAACTACATGAATGAAACTTTTTACATTACAAGTCATAACGTTTGAATGTTACAATTCTACATCATGATATTATTTTCATTCTGCAATTGAAATGTATTTATTTTGTTCCACTTCTTTTTTCCATTTTTTTCAGTTAATGGGATTAACAAATGCATACTTGCCATGGGCCCGTCGTTTCACAGTATCCGAACATGAGTGAATTGATATGGAGTGTATTGACATTTGATAACAGATCGTGCACTAATTGCTTTAGGGTGTACTTTGAAAAATACTATTTCTGTATAGGCTATATCCACACTGTTGGATACTTGTCAGTACATGCATTCGGATGGACTGAGATTAAACAGTCATTTTCAAAGTCATTTTCTATTTACGTCGCATAAGAATTTATTCGGAACATACTTGTCGTCCACGTATACCTTTTTCAAAGGTCCATTTTTTACTATGACGAAGAAAAATTGCTCGAGGTGTATTATATTTGATTTCAACCATTTATAATTTTTCCACTAAACTTTTAAAAAATTATATGAGTTAAGTACTTGACACGGATTTGTGATTTCAGTACTCTCTCATCTTAACATTAGCAAATGGATATTCAGGTTATTAGTTCGAAATCCGTAACAGAAAAACATGAGGTGGATATATTTCACTATTTCTTCTCTTCTGAAAGCAATCCCTACCGGGATATAATTTTTCCTTTTTACATAAAAAAATTCAGTCGCATAAAAATTTATTTAACAATGAACTATGGGATACGGAACATACTTGTCGTCAACGTATACCTTTTTCAAATGTAAATGTTTCTAGGGCTATCACACTAGTTAAATACTTGCCAGTTGATGATAGATTTTGCTACTTCCTCGTGTCATCGTTTAAGAAATGAACTGGAATATATAAAAAAAAGCCATGAAAGTGATACATCTATATATTTACAGAAAATAGCATATTAGTTCGAAATCCTTAACAGAGAAACATGAACCAAAGAAAAAGAGTCATATTATCACTTTCTCACGTACAGTTGATAGATTTTACTTGACATATGATTGATTGTGAGTGTAATTTGCAAAAATATTTGTTTGGTGGTAGGATAATCACACCAGTTGAATGCTTGGCATCAGATTCTAGATTTCATTACTTTCTTGGTTCATAATTGACAAAATAAACTCGAATATATAACGATAGTGTATTGGTAAAAATGTCTATTGAAGTGATATTTTCAAATGATATATTCGATTTGCATTATATTATTCTCTTACATACACTTGAATAGACTAAGATCAAACAGACATTTTCAAATTAAAAAAATTCAAATAATTTCCCGGCTCGCGACCAGCCTCCGCAAACTCTATGAGCACGGACTCGTTCCTCTCGACTTCGTCAGTGGGGGACCCTGCCTCCCTAGCTGATGTCGTCCATTTTGCTGCTAAGCAAAATGGACGACATCAGCTCTGATTACAATGCCAGATTTGGTGCTCTTGCCTCTAAGCTGGCAGTATTGGATAACATCCCCTCACTGGTCGGGAGGGTTGAATGGGTCGAGACTGGCATAGCACTTGCTGAGCAGCATGACGCGCTGGCGCGCAAACTGGATAGCCACATCCAGGCTTGTTCCTCGCAGCCCCCCCCCCCCCGTCGTGGATGAAGCTCGTTTTCAACAGCTCCACTCCATGAACGCTGCGCTCGCGGCAAAGATCCAGTCGCTTTCAGTGGCGGCCAGGTCAGTCTTTGCTGATATAATATTAGCTGGACTCTCCCCAGTCTCTGCCACTGACTTGCGCAAGCTGACTTTTGCTGTGCTGCGCACGATCCACGTCAAGCTTCAGCAGCACAACATCGGGTTCGCACGACTACTTCGGCCACGTGGCTCCGCTGGTCGCCCTGACTCTGTCCCAGCTCCATCGCTGTCGCTCCCTACTGGCTCTGGTGCTGCTGGTACTTCAGCTGGAGCTGCTGCTCAGACACCCGCCTCTCCTAATCACGTATTGGTCGTAGTGACCCTGATTTCCCCGGCCCTTGTCGGTGTTATTATTAAGAATAAAATAAGCCTGCGCAGGGTCCACACTGATGCAATGGACCCTGCATTACTCCAGGGCGCTGGTGCGAGATCGCTCCACCTCCAGAATTTCATCGACGTAAACGAATTTCTTCCATCGCATGCGTTTAAGCTGTATCAGGCTACGCGCGTCAAAACGCGTAGCCTTGTGCGAAGACCATCGGTGTTCCACATGGATGGCAAGATTTCCGTTAGGCGTAGGGGGGAGGAGCCAGCTCTCATCGGCTCTCTGGATGATTTAGACAATTTTTTAGCCCGTCTGGCACTATGATTTCAGATAACTCTAATGTACAAGAACAGTACAATCTCTCATTCACTTACTCCTACATCCCTGCTGTACTTAACCTGCGTGCACTGACATATTCTACCCGGACGGGACCTTCGGTTGCTTGGACAACCTGAGAGTCTGCCACCTCAATGCCAACTCGATCAGGGCGCGCATTAAGGACATCAGGCGCTTTCTGCTGGCACAGCCTCTCATTCACATCATAGCCGTGTCTGAAACAAAGCTAGGCCCTCATATTCTGAACAATGACCCTGAGGTCACCTTGGAGGGCTATTCTCTCGTCAGACATGATCGGAGTACGAGGGGCGGGGGCGTGGCGATGTACGTCCATCGTACCCCAACTGCGACAATACTCTGTATCTCTACGCATGACTGGGCTGATGGCAGGGCTCTTCCGGAGTTCCTCTTCTGTGAAATGAACTCCAGGTACGACTCTTTCTTTGCTGGTGTGGTGTACAGACCGCCTCATGCTCCCTTCAAGGATGGGACCGACCTCATCCCCAAACTCACTCTTCACTTACCAGACTATAGTACTAAGGTACTGCTAAGGGATTTCAATGTGAATCAGCTCTTAGACTTGGCCGATGCTCTCTTTCTCAGAGCTTTTCTTGAGCAGGAATCACTCCGTCCAGTGCTCCATGGTGCTACTTTTTACCGTGGCAATGCAGATACCTGGCTCGACCTCTGCATAGTAGATGCTCTAGACACCGTAATAGACTACTGGAAAACTGAGACACCTTTTGCTGACAGTCACGACCTCATTACTGCGATCATCGACTTGAAGGTGGGAAGGCCAGAAGAACGGACCTTTCGTACAGACACTTTAAAGCGATCTAGCCTGATTAACTCTGTAACTTTCTCGCCGGACGCGACTGGACATGGCTTGAGGACGAGGCCCGCACGACTGAAACTGACGTTGATTAAATCTATGTTCAACTCCAGGCAGCTGCTGATAAATTTGCCCCCTCCCACGTACCTTCAAGGTCAACAGCAAAAAGTAACCGTGGTTTGACAGTCGCCTGGTTAGCCTCGAACACAATAAGATCAGACTCTTCAGACGCTTCGAGCGTACTAGACTTGACACAGGCCTACATGCCTATAGAGCTGCTCGTGACCTTCTCTATGAGAACACTAAAATCGCCAAGCTTGACTTTTTCAAGCGCTGACTTGTAGGCCTGTCTGATAGCAAGGAGATATGGAGAAAACTCAGACACCTGGAATTGGTACGTGAATCTACTAACAACCTTGGGGGATTTGATTAGGAGGAGATCAACTCTCACTTCGCTACTGATCCCCTGGCCCTCAACTTAGATGACACACTCGATCCCCTGCATGGCGAATCGGCCTGCGGTCCCAGTTTTCGCTTTGTGAACGTTACAGACAAAGAAGTAAGATTGGCCGTAGGCCGGTCCCACTCGCAGTCTGTGGGAACTGATGACCTTCCTCATTACTTCATCTCCAAGGCACTCCCTGTCATTGCTCCCATCCTAGTGGACGTTGTCAACTCCTCCCTTGCTCAATCACACTTAACTTCCTGCTGGAAAAAAGTTGTTGTCCTTGCCCTTAACAAGATCCCCTCTCCTAGCTGTCTCGGTGACTTTTGCCCTATCTCTTTGCTCAATTATCTCTCGAAAGTTCTGGAAAGACTTGCTTCCAACCAAATCAGTGCTTATGTGGAATCGGAGGGTCTGCTGGATGGGCGTCAGGCGGGCTGTACACGGAGAGAATAAAACAGTAGAATCTGCTGTAGGTCTCAGTAGGGGAGTACCCCAGGACTCTGTCCTAGGCCCCCTGCTGTTTGCCCTCTATATTGGTGATGTTTCACTATGCTTTGGACCCGATGTGCACTACATACTGTACGCTGACGACCTTCAAATCTACATTCACTGTCACCTTGACGACTTACTATGAACGCTCGACAATCTTGGTGAGGTCGCTGCCAGGATCGCACAGTGGGCCTTGACGAATAGACTCATCCTGAATGCATCAAAAACTACAGCCATTGTTTTTGGGAGTGAACCTTTCATTGCTCGTCTTCCTGCGGAGGCATCGGACCGACTCATCATAAATGGTTCGCCAATCAAACTTGAGTCCTCAGGGAAGAGTTTGGGCCATGGAAGCATGAATGAATATGGTGGACCATATCCTTGTGATATTGATTTCATAGTTTGTATAAATTCTATGATTTTATTGATTATATAAATTGAAAGTGTTTCTTACTTTCACTTTGAAAACTGGAGCATGTTAATTGCTGAGCATGCTTGTGCTGGCTCAGGTGTTGTGGAATCAACTGCCAAGTATTTGAAGATGACGACGATTCTATATTACAATAGAAAGAAGTTCAACATCGTCATCTTCGATACTAGACCTCCAACAAGATTCTGCTTACGAAAAGAACAATGACATGAAATGATAGAATTCATAATTGGCAAATACAAAATGTTTCATGAAAACTGGAGGAAATTGGCCCAATGAAGCCCATAGCCAGGCCAGCGGCGTTATTATAAAACTATAGACAAGATCACGTCCTTTTCTGAAAAAAAAATCCGTATTAAGATAGTTTATGACAAACTGCGTTCTCTTACAATCGTCTTGGAATTTTAGCCACTCATTGATAACGATATTTTACATCAGCCCTTGAAATCTGACCGAGCTCGACCATGTCAATCATGAATTTTTAAATGTCAAATTTTCACTTTTAACACGTAAAGCCTCATACCGAGCCTCTCAAGGCATACTCAAACAGACGTTGTCACCGATATCTCGAAAACGCTTCTTTAAATTTTGACAGAAAAAAGTATGTTGCAGAGGACATAGTAACAAAAACTTCACTCGCTAAGTGTGGCAGAGTAAACCGTAACGTCTGTTGGTGATTTTACGTGCGAACCCGTGAGCGCATCGAGAGCGAGCGAGAAAGAGTGAGAGTGAGCTTGTGTTCGTGCATGTGTGTGCCGCGTACATGTTCCGTACGTGTATGCAAGAGCTTTATAAGGCATAAACTACCTTGATTAATTTTTCTATCTATATTGTTTAAACAATGATTATTCAAACGAATTTCATCAACATTCATCAAATTGATAAACAAATAGTACCAATCGATTGTAAAAGGAAACAAAAAGAAGAAAATATAAAATATTATTTTTTGTTTTGGGGTATAGATGTTTCTTAAATTGTTTGAATATGATTAACAAATCGAATTTGTGATTATGATTTTGATAATGTGATTGCAAATAAACTGAGTCTTAAATGAAGAAAATATATTTTATGTTTTTTTCTCAGTTTCTCCTACAGAACCGATTGTCACTATCTATTTCAATACTTTTTGTGCAATTTGTTTGAATAATTATTGTTTGAACAATGGAATTTGGAAAAATACAGGTATTTCCTATTCGCAAAAAAGCACGCGCTTCTATGATTCGTTTCATAACACAGCTGATCCGGCCATGCGTCTTAATGGGTCGACAAAAATATGTAACGGAAAAACTTACCAGGATTCGAAAAATTAGTCTCATCCTTTACTGGCTGTGGTTGATTTTGATACAACCAATCATAATGTATATTGCAAATGATAGTTATCACGTATGAGAATTATTAATTTAAAAAATTAAGAGCGAAATATTTATATTAAAACAATGAATTGTGAATTGAATTTTTTATGCTTGATCAATCGCTGATAAGCAGACAAATATTTTTCAGACGAGTTTTTTCGAGTGAAAACCTACTAACATCAAATTTTTTTACTGTTTGTAAAAATTTATTTTCAGGAAGAGACAAATATTAAATATTTTTGAAGGAAGACAATCTCCCTGGATTCTGAGTTAAATTATGCAGGAAGATAGTCTCAAAAAGTTTAATATAGAAATTCGCTATTTTCGAGTGAAAATTCGCTGAACATTAGAAAAATACGGATGTTACGATTTCTATCGTGTTACTGCTTAGTCACATTGTAATCTTCTTTAACGCACTGAAAATCAAACAATTCCTATGTCATCCAACTGAAATAATAGACAGGATAGAAACTAGTGGAGAGTCTAGTCAGTAACAAAAGGTTATACTAATGGTCGAAGCGTATGAAACTCCAACCGATCAAGCTCTCAGCGTATTTCAAACTATCTACAGACCTCTTCAGATAGGCATTAAAAGAGGAGAAATTGGAATATTTTCCAAAAAACTCTCAATTTTTCATAAAATTCTCACGTTTGTGACAGAGGAATATTCTGCTCTCCATGTTAGAAACTGTATATTCTTGCATGGAATGAGTTTTTTTCTTTTCTTTGAGAAGTTATTCTCAAAGAAATAGAATGTGGAAGATTAGATGTAACACCACTTCAGCGTGCGATGTTTCATATTTTTGGGTGTGAAAATGTCAATCTTTGGGGAAATTGATATAACTATTGGAAAGCTGAAGGAAAATTAGATTGGAATTTAACAATTATACACTATAAACCATTACAGAGTATTGCTATGGAGTAGTGGTCAAATAGTTTGGGGTTCATCGGCCGAAATGGGAGGACCACTCTCATTGTCATAATATTTTACACACAAAATGTCTTTTAGAAAGCATACTGTTAATGCAGTTAACATCGGGTTTTTGCCCAAAAACTAACGCATTTTTTTTGAAACACTCATTATTAATCCCATTGTTGAGAATAATAAGAAAAATGAGAAAAAAATACATTCTCTTATCTAAGTAGATCCGTAAAAGGTTCAAAGTACACTAAAAAAACTCTCTATAATGTAACTCTATCAAGCCCGTGATATATCATAACCGAAGAGCACTAAAGAAACCCAAAAAATTATAACTAGAATATCCGCGTGGCTATTTTTTGTTTTAATTCAGCTAACACTTCTAGCTTGATCACAGAGAAATAGTTTCAGATTAACTAGAAGACATTGTCAACCTTGGGTGACCAATCATTATGAAACTTTCCAAACACTTTTTCGATACTGCAATAAGCCATATGCATAATTTCAATTCCATTCAATCTAACGTTTCCATTCTCAAAGATATTCGATCAACAATATCTGTTTTTTTTCGTCTCCGGTATATCTATATCCTATGAATTCTTGTATATACAGGTATAATTTAAATGCATAAAAACAAAACTAATCATCAAAATATCAAAACGATAGACTGAACTCTCGGAAATCCGGTCCGGTGCGGCTCATTTCCTCATGTTCGCTACTTAATTAGTCGAATATAACAAAAAAAAACACATTTTTAAGGGCTCTCTTAACGTGGAAAAATGTCAGCTCTCAGTCTAGAGTAATTAAAAAATAAAAAGAAACAAGTTTTTGAGATATGGCCTGTTTTATCTGTTTTTCTCTAGAAGAACTTGAAAACTTTGGAATACTAAATTCACTACATACTAAATTCTTATGAAGGTGCCTAAAAACATTTCAGAGTTTCATCATTGGTCACTACTTACTTGACAACGTCTCCTGATAAGCGAGTTATAACATATCACAATTCGTGCGATCAGTAACACGCTAAAAATCGAAGCATTCTTTAAGTATATTATTGGCAAGGTTTCTCGAAGAAAAATCGCACTTCAGGTGCATCAAGCTTTTGATCAAGATCAATATTATATGAACCGAGGATGATCTGATTACAAATCCGGCCTCAGATTTTGAAAATTTGAATCAGAGCCTCTAAGATTGCAGGCCAGAAATTATAGAATATACTGGATTTTTATGAAAATTGGTTACATGAGTTTTTGAGGTCATTGATCACGAATCCGGCCTCAGACTGAAATCAGCCTTAACCCTAAGCACGTAGAGACGAAAGTCATATCAAACGTATGACCAACATATAACGGTCCTTTATTGCTGCTTCGTTACCTATGCCTAAAAGATGATTGAGAGGAGTTACTGATGTCGATTTCACGAATATACGTCTATTGGGTGTCATCAGGATGAGCAGATGATATCCAAGCCATAGGCGTTATTGACATTATGAGAACAAGAGGAAGATCCGAGAGATATTTATCAGGAAAAATATTTCTGAAGATCATAGCCAATTCGCTATACAAAATTACAATAAACTATGATGTAATAAAATAAACCTACGTGTGTGTATTAGTACGATTCGGTACTAGACCAAATGACGAATTCTAGGCACGTGGGAGGTTTGCCACCCGAGGCTGGTAATCACACGAACCTAGAAATTGTCTTTTAGTCTAGTATCAAACAGTATTTTTCATCATGAGTGTAGAAAATTGAGGTTCAATGATCAACTTTTCGATAAAAGTGATGAAAAATAGAATAAAAAAATATACTCTGTCATGTCAATTCGGTCTGACTTGAATTAATATGAAATAAACCTATTCTCTCATGTAATCAAACAACGTATTTACAAAATTAAATTCCGGTACTGACAGTATGAAACAGAATTGCTTAGAGTAATATATTCATGAATTAATTGAATTAAATTTCTAAATCACAAGAAAAAACTAATAATGAGAGGTCACGACTCTTGTCTCTACGAGAGTCGAGATATTCCATTAAATATGAGATTAGGTTGCGAAAATATTTGTGACAAGTATAATATTCAATACTCATACTCAAGGGTATGCTGTTACGCAAATAGAGTTTCATGGTATTTCACTCGAAACTCTGAATGGAAATTTTCTAGTTTTCAGTTTTTCTGTTGGTCTCTTGTAATGAAATAAGTAGGAGACGACTGATAGAAACCACGGATTAGTCCATCAAATGATTCATCGGATACGGTGATTATTCAAATCGTATATATTCTACAGAATAACTTCATAAATATGAATATAATTATATCCGGGAACACACAATTATTATATGGGAAATACAATCACTCTTGAAAGGGATTCTTTCTTCTTCTAGTCAACCGTGTTAAGGGTTAAGGCTGATTTCAATCCGAGGCCGGATTCGTGATCAGCGACCTCAAAAACCCCTATTAATCAATTTTCATAAAAATCCAGTATATTTTCAAATTTTTGGTTTGCAATCTTGGAAGCTCTCATTTGAATTTCCAAAATTTGAGGCCAAATTTGTGATCAGCGATCTCAAAAAACCATGCATACAAATATTCAACAAAATTCAATTTTTTTCCGAATTTTTGTCAAGTGTAGAGGCTTGATCTAATTTGAATTTTCAAAATTTGAGCCCAGATTCGTAATCAGTGACCTCGAAAACCCATGTATACCATTTTTCAACAAAATCAATTTTTTTTCCAAATTTTTGTCAGGTGATCTTAGAGGCTCTAATTCGAATTTTCAAAATCTGAGGCCGGATTTGTGATCAGGGACCTTGAAAACCCATGTATACTAATTTTCATCAAAATCAAATTTTTTTCCAAATTTTTGTCAGGTGATCTTAGAGGCTCTAATTCGAATTTTAGAAATCTGAGGCCGGATTTGTAATCAGCGACCTTGAAAACTCATGTATACCAATTTTCAACAAAATCAAATTTTTTTACAAATTTTTGTCAGGTGATCTTAGAGGCTCTATTTTGAATTTTCAAAATTTGAGGCCAGACTCGTTATCAGCGACCTCAAAAACATAAGTATACCAATTTCTACAAGAAACTATCGAGGCAAAAACTGTTTGACGTGGATATTTAACTTGACATATTACATTCAGATGTGTCCTTACACACACACATACACACGCACACACATACACACACACACACGCACGCATGCACATAAGCAATCACACTCACATGCGCGCGTACCGCATCAACTCCGAACTCGAAAAAACGCCGCAGAATAAAATTAAACCTGAAATAGATCTTTCTTTAAAACTTGATTTGAAAATCTGTCTCTACCGCTCGATTCGGAATAATTCTTTCTTTAGCACTATTCTGGAATCGTCTCTTTTTTCTCCCAGGCGACGAAATGATCATTTTGCGACACTGAAGAAAAAAACAAGCAGTAACACTTCAAGCTCCTGTAAAACAGTAGTTTTAAAGGCTAAATTTGACGAGAATTCCGTGTTGCAAATTTAAATTCCATCACACTCAATTCATATATGAGCAATTCCACGGAACTTTAGGATTTTGGATGAAGAAAAATCAAAGAATTAATTTTGAAGGCACACCACTGAAACTTGTTCTATAACATTCCATATAACCATGACAGTATAAAGAATATAGGGCTCCTCATTTTATCCAATATTACTTTAAAAAAAAACTAAAAAAAAAACTATTTATATGGAGAAAAAAATTTAGCCAGTTCAAATTGTAGCTCTTCATCTCCTCTTTCGACCCATCATACCGAAAATTCTTCAAATCGTCATTTTCCACATTGTTTATTACTTCAAAATCTTTCGTATGACGAAAATTCGACTATGCATAATTTTCTATGACATAGATTACGCCCCGCGTCTATTTTTTTTGGATTTTTCATCTCAGATTATGAAAATGCTCAATATCCTCTATAAATCTGCAAGATCAAACTTTGAATAGATAACCCATTTATACTATTTTTTCAACGTTTTTCTGGAATCAAACGTCAAAAAATTGTTTTTATGGTCAATACGCCCCCACAATATAAATTTTTCCAACACATAGCCAGTCAAAATTGTAGCTCTTGATCTCCTCTTTCAATCCATTATACCGAATATTCTTCAAATTATCATTTTCCAAGTTGTTTATTACATCAAAATCTTTCGTACCATGCATAGAATGATTTCGCATTTCTTAAAAATTTTCTTAAGCCTTTTACTCGCTGCAGAATGCGAATTCTGTCTCAACCATTGGGATATATATCCTAGAAGGGATGGAGAGAAAAGAGCCATTGGTTTGAAGAATGTGCCGAACGTACTAGCAATGTGCCGATAAAAAATGTGAATTTTCCCAATGAGGGGCCCATGCGACTGCCTAACTTTACATCAGTATAACTTTTTTATCAATTGCGGCACACTCATTTAAACAAAGGCATATGGTTCTCCATCAAAAAATCTACGATATACAGTATGTTAACTTCATGTGATCAAAAAACGCTTTTTTCTACAGAGGCAAAAACGAAACATTTTCATTTTTCTTGAAAAGTAGTTGCAGGTATATATTGAATTAATAAGCCAGTTTGCGATCAGGTCACACTTTTGAAACAGCTTCTACTATTTTCTCCGATCATCACACTTTACAAAAAAATTTTTTCGAGTATTTTTGGTGGAAATGCCTGCATACAGATACCTAATAACTCAGAAAAATTGGGTTGGTAGCAACGAAAATCAATGAAAATGCTAGATATTATGATATTTTACGTGCAGTAAATGATTTTTTATAATAATTATGAACATATGATCTTATATTTTATGATTTTTAGTATATAGTCCTATTGCAAAAACTTCATAAAAATCATCGAATAACCATCAAACACAACAGGAGCATGGAATTCTAAGGTTTCGTGGAATGGCTCATATATACATGGAATAATAGGCTTAGATAATAAAAGTTACTAGATTATGCTAAATGATAATTTATGCGAGTATTGAAAAGTAAAATTCCTGGATAAACTAAAGTCATTAAGTCCATTGATAATAATTAAAATTGAAAACTATCACAATTCTGTCACAGAAAATTAGGATCGCACAATTCTGAATCCAAGATTGAATCAAAAGTAGAAAAAATCCGCACAAAAATTGGATATGTCGTAGGTTTTCATTTGAAAATCTGATTAATAAATTATTAATAATCATTAAGTAATTGAACATTTACTTACCATCCATGACTTGTAGGAAAAATCAGCTCAGCTCAGCTCAGCTCAGCTCAGCTCAGAAATAGATTTAGCCCAATTCGCGTAATATCACAAAAAGCGTAATATTCACGATATTCTAGCTCACGAGAAAGAACGGAGAATGCAGAGATGCTCTTCTGTCCAAGACTCGATCCAAAAGACAGAGTTTTGAAGTTCTCAAGTACTCATGCATGTTTCTCCTATCCCTTCCTCTAAGCTAGGTCACGGAATGTATACGCGGAATTGAAAACAACAATAAACAGGTCGTTCTGGAATCTGTTCAAAACTGACTTTTCCGAGAAAACTTAGCGTTGAGTGCTACTACTAGGATTCTAAGAATAATGAAAATAAATAAGTTTTTATCTCAACAATTTAGACACTCTGGAAGAATATTTCGAATATTTTCCACAATCACGTCAATTCATCGGAACGGTTTAGTTGCATATGAGCTGAAGAATTTGCTTGTAAACTCGACCAATTCGCATACGAGATGAAAAATTCGCGCGCGAACTCGAGATATTCATACGAGAACACAGATTATTTGCTCGCGAGCTGAAAAACTCGCTTGCGAAGTAAAGCTATTCGCATGCGAGTTTAAAAGATCGCGCGCGAACTCGAGCTATTCGCATGCGAACACAAATTATTTGCTCGCGTGCTGAAAAAATCATTCGCAAAGTAAAGCTTTTTGTATGCGAGCTGAAAAACTCACTTGCAAAGTGGAGCTATTCGCATGCGAGCTGAAAAATTCGCACGCGAACTCGAGCTATTTATACGCGAACAGAAATTATTCACTCGTGACCTGAAAAACTTGCCCGCGAATTCAAGCTATTCGCATGCGAACCCCAGTAATTCAATAAAGGAATAGTAGAATTTACTATTATTTCCGATATGAATATAGTATAAATTAATATTTTTTTCCTATATGCTATAGTAAGATTGCCAAAGCAATCTTATTTTAGTGTATATAAAAAGCGGCCACTCAAATATCATCCATTGAGGAAATCCTCTTCCAGATACGCTTCAGAAGGCCAGCCTGATCCGCAGATTCTCAAAACTTTTTTGTTGAAAATATATAAAAAAAAAATGATTTTTCTTCTATAGATTCTCTCGATATTGTTTTATCTCATTCAAAAAATTATTATTCTAGTCATGTAAGCAGTAATTAATAGCACGAAACCGTATACTCAGGAAGAATGTTAAATTTTTGCTTAAAATGAGCCTAAAATATGAAAATTACGTAAAAATCACCTATTCATTGAAAGAGAGGTAACACGGCTATCACATAGCGTGCATATGACTTCTCGAGAGAGTTGTAAACTGAATTTTATGTGAAATTCAAAACTCGCCTGAGTTGGCCCCTTTTTGCACGGACAGCGAGTTGGCCCCTTCATGCACGGACGGCGAGTTGGCCCCTTCTTGCACGGACGGTGACTTGGCCCCTTTTTGCCCGGCCAGCGAGTTGGCCCCTTCTTCTTCGGGACGCTGAGTTGGCCCCTTTTTGCTCGGAGGTGACGACACATCGAACTGCAAAAGGAGAAACGCGAATGCTTGGGCACTTGAATCGTGTAGTTTTCACGCGCGCTCTCGCTGCCACGTCAAATGACTCGACCTCGCGAAGGACACCGTTGATAAATCAATCGAGTTCAACGATCGTAACTCTGTGGTAGCGGCGCGTTAGGGAATCGAACGTGACGACTCTGTGGAGAGATAAGCGCGTAGCACTGACGAATTCAATAATTTAGAAAAAAAGAAATGGAATTAAAATGAAATCGTGAAGGGAGGAAGCTCATTTGCTAAGCACGCAGCATTTGTGTGTGTGTGTGTGTGTGTGTGTGTGTGTGTGTGTGTGTGTGTGTGTGTGTGTGTGTGTGTGTCAGGATAAGTCTGGGCTGCCCTCACTCACAATGCAGGTTGAGACGTCGAACTAGCCTATACAGTAACGCTCCATGTCCTTGCAAGGAGACTAGAACTTATACCCAGCCAGCCAAAATCAATATTCTAAGATATGATTTTTAGAAATTCTAGTGAATCTGAGCCTCATTTGAACCTTCTCAAAATTCCGTAGTAGTTCTCTAACTCCGAAGTAGTTAGAAAAAATTGTGAAAAAATTGTGAAAAAATGAAAAAAAGTTCAGCTTCTTTGAGCGAATACTTTGAAAGAAAATTGTCGACTTCATCTTGTGAAATAGTAATCGAGAAATATCAGGATAACCCGCATTTGCTATACGAACATTCAGAGCGTGAATTATTAATTTCAACTTATTTACTATGCGAACCTACAGAATAAAACATATTCTCATAATATATCCTCTAGAAAATTATTTTGCGTATGTGAATTGAAGGAAAGTCATTAAGGGGGGATATACAGTTCGAATGAAAAAAAAATTCGATTTAAGTAAATTTCCCGTAGAATATGCTCCTGAAACCCTTTCTTTGAAATTCGAACTCCAAGTGTTTTCTCCAAGGGATTGCTGATTGAAGTGTAAATACGACTTAACGGTAATTTAAAACTTTCAACGCGTTTTTCTCAAAACTGCATTTTTGGAGTTTATGCCGGTGATAACTCGAAAACTAATTATCCGATTGAGCTGAAACTTATAGGATTTCTTTCTTATAGCATTACCTACCAGATGAATTGAAAATTATTGTAATTTTTTATTATTAAATATGGAAAAATGTGAGAAAATGGCGGGAAAAAAATTGAAAAAAACTGAGTTATTCGAAAAAGATACGCCAAAAGTGCAATTTTTTTCTTTAATTTTTTTTTGATAATTCATCTACTAACTGTGAATGTAATTAATGTAATTTTTTTCGATTTTTTTATTTCCGATCAAAATTGCGACCAGGAGAGCCGGCACAAGCAAAATAGCGGTAATTTTTCAACGCTATCTAACGGCCGCCATTTTGTTAGAAAAAATTTAAAGAAAATATTTTTGTTTACTACATAGATCAACTCTGTCAAGAATTTTCGATAGATTTGATCAAAAACTACCCTTGAAAAACAATTTTCAAAAATTAGTTTTTTTTCTCGTTCGAACTGTATATCCCCCCTTAATATAAGAAGACTAGCAATCAACGGTATTCTGATCAGCGATCATATCGAGTAGTTTTGCTTCCTTTTCATTACCATTTAACCCATTAACGCCCAGGATTGCAGTTTTTCATGATCATGTTTGATTGGTTGCCAACAACGCTAGGTTGATAGGAATCTAGCAAAACACCGTACCCTACTATTTTCGGGTATGCTCTTTCAGATTTTGATACTTAAGAAGCTTGAAAAATCGATCTTCACGGAAATTTTCCCAATTTTTTCCAAAATTCCACAAAATTTTAGGATACATTTTCTGAAAAAGTAATTTTTTCGAAACCTCATGTCACTCGGATCTACTCGTTTCCATGAAAAGTCGTGCAATTTTTATATGTACTTTGAAACCCTGTATTTGCAGAAAACCGGTTTTTG
>JAJGXB010000036.1:52299-83582 GCA_020882725.1 Aphelinus certus
GCCTCTGCTCGATCGGTTACGCTTCGGCACACACTGAAGATTCGCGCGAGGCACCTGTAACTGCCGCGCCGCGGTCTTGATGTCGCGATTTCTCTGTCTCTCTCGCGATATCTATGTCTCTCTCACTCTTACCTTTTCGGCTCGTCGGCTGCTCAGATACGCGGCTGTATGCTTCGCCGGCGCTATGTATTAGAAATAATACTGTTTGCTGGGATAGGGAGCCTCACGGTACAAAGTACCCGTGACAATATAAGATGAAACACAGGTACATTTTTCTTCGATTTACTTAAGAACTCAATAGTTAGTTTGGCACACAGCTCGAGAATTTTTTCTTTTCAATGATACATTCAACGAAGTATATCTCTGAGAAAAAGGATAGAAACAGAGTTGACTTGTTTCAAACAGTTCTATCGCGAAGTAAACAATTCCGTGGATGGTTGAGTGGATTGGATGGAGGAAAAATCGAAAAATATGGGGGAAAAATATCTTCTGCTATTTGAAGCATTTTTATCATCATAAAAAATACCTCGATGGTTATCTGACAAGTTTTCGATGAACACCAGAGGGAACAAACGAATTCCATTCTTATTCATATTTTTCTCAATGAAATAATAGAATGTACTCGACTAATCGTGCGGAAATCAACATTCCACCCTGTTTGGTGTCAAAAATACTATTTCTAGGGTGAGGGTGATTTTTCCCGGGACTCGGGTTCTTTAAGCCGGCACAATCAGCTATCTTCACATCTGATGGCAAGCAAGAATTTCGATCGTTTTTTCTAAGTTCTAGACCACTGCGCGACCACTTCCCGGTAGTGCAGATGGTAGCACAACTGACCAGAGATTAGGAAGACGCTGGTTCGAACCCAGCCCGAGGAGCGTAGAATTTCTTTCTCGCAATATCACTTCGGGATAGTCCACCAAGCTTGATAGAATCATTCATTCATCGTTTGTAAACTTGTGGCCGTTAAAAATAATAATTCAATTTTGAATTGGTCACTCATCTGGATGGATATTAATCCATCCTATAATGCTCTGGATTGTACTCTCGTCAATAGTTCTCAATCGCTTATAAATCTGTTAGCGTTTGATTGACGAACGAGGTACACCGATCAATGGGTTCCAATCATATCGAATGGGTTACCTCTCTGAATTGATTTTAATCGATCCAATGATGCTTGGGATTCCCACAGAGCATGGAATATTTCTGGAATATTTCAGAAATATTTGGAAGATGGATTTGTAATCTAACAGAAACTCTCCACTGAAAGATTTCTGAAATATTCATATGTCCGCAAAAAGGCTGGGTAGGAATATTCCATGAAAAATTTCTAGATGCTATCTGTGATATAATTTGAAATATTTCATTGAAAAATTCCAGAAGTTTTCTCCAACATGTCAATGGTCATTCATAAATAACCAATGAATATTCCATTGGAAGATTTCTGGAAGATTCCAGGAATATAACTAGGAATATTCCATTGAAAGATTTCTGGAATATTTTTGAAATATTCATGGCTCATTCGTACACTGAGAAAAAAAGTCAGTCAAAACAACAGCTCTAATTCCATATGAATTCAATGAAATATATATGATACTATGGCTAGAAAGAATTATTCGATTGAATCTTAACTGAAAAATCTATAATTTTCCCAAGTTATTCCTTGTAGATTGTATTCTGAACCGAAAAGATAAATAAGCGTGGAAGGAAAAGAGTAGAGAAAGAAATATTCAAAACTATACTTTATGTAATGGAATATTTGTTATTGTGGAAAACACAGTATACTTTTTCATGTAAGTCTTAATTGGTTATTTGTAATTATTCCACTTTTATTTCGTGGGCTTATTCTTTTTCTCTCGCGATGACTAAAATTATTGTACTCATGTCGAAAAGCTCTGTATATTCCCACGTAAATAGAATTATTCATTTGCACTTGCAGCGCTGGTTCATGCTGCCATAAGATCCTTTTTCATTATCGACAACAACAAAAAAGTTGAAAGAAGCTTGTATATTCATTTGAAAATAGCTATATTTTATTCTGCTGAGAATAACTTGTATTTAGAATCATTCAAAGTTGAGTTTTAATGTTGATGAGAATATTTTCATTCACAATAATACACATGTGTCACAGCACAAGTGTCAAAAAGAAATACTCACTCTGCACTGTCTACAGAAACTAAGAAAAGGGAAGAAAATCAAAATGATACTGTTAAATGTCCTGAGCTTTATGAAAAAAACATAAGTTGACTGTTATATGTACTCTATGGTAGTGAAAAATTTTTATACTAGTGTAAAGAGGCCATTACTAAACTCTAATTGTTCAGGGTCTAAGAGATTCTAATCAGTCCCTGTGTACGGACTATATCTGGAGAGTGTACATCTATATATACTCCCCAGTCCCCGCAAGGCCGCATGGCTGCAACGTAACCCTCGCGTGCATACCTGCTGATACTGCGCTAGTGGAAGTCCCACAGAATACTGAAGAACGTTTTGGAGGGTTCAGCGTTATATCTGCAGCTTCCATGAATTCTTGCGAATCTTATGGAAAAAATTTTAGCTAGATCCAACCATACCGCAACAAGTTGCTCCATACGCCAGAGGCACGTGCGCTCGATCGCGGTCGATACAGACCAACTTCAGGCGGCTGAGCCCCGGGAATTCTTCCTGATTGAGAATTCCTTCGTGCCGGGCAGAATGCCACGTAACAGTTCCTCCATTTCTAATATAGAACTCTTTGATTAGAAAGAGTTTCGATGAGAATTTTACAGATTCTATTCTATAAAGATAAAAACATATTTATTTTATTCGTGATAATTTCCTGCCCTTTTTTACATAATTCAAATTAATGATTACAAAACTTGGATTTAGTTATAATTCTTTCAAATAATTACTACTTATGTTTTTTTTTATTTTCCCACGGAAACGCTTAGTAAATAATGTGAATAATAAGACATTGGTCGTAGCAATGATGTTGAAGTCTCATTGTACGGATAAAGTCATCGTTCTTGATGTTACCTGAGGAAGCTGCATCAGAATATTTTGGGACGAAGTGCTATTATAGAATCGACAGCATTGCAATTCGAAACAAACCGATCTAGAGATTTCAGCCTCGTTCCATGAAGGTACGCTTTGATGAGGAAATTATTTGCATATTTTTACTATACACTCTTAATTATATTTGATGTCAAATAGAATGAAATAATTCAAAAAATCAATTGAATTGAATTAAAACATTTAAGGGTGACATATTTGAACCAATCAGCTCTCAAAATATGATTTCAACGTTTAATTGACTATTGAATAGAATTCTACTGTACCGTAGGCATGCAATAATTATCCAACAATACTTCCACGTTTTCATAAGTTTTGTCAAAATGTATGTGATAAGTATAATCAATTATCACATTATGTTTCCCATAGAATCTACTAAGATGAGTAGTCTTATGCGGCTCATGCGAAGACAAATTTCATTGTCACAGAAAGGGAGGGACAATTTTGAAATTGATGTCAACGAAGAAGTTAATCATTACCTTGCTGAACATTGCCTCTGGTTGAATCTTCCATATTTCGCTTGGTGGGAAACAAATAGTGAGATTTCTAAGGTTAAAAAAGCTCGCACGTAATTATCTGGGAGTTGTTGGAACCCAAATACCGAGTGAACCAGTATTCTCTTTAGTGGGGAATATCGTGACTGATACTCGTGTTCGACTCCTGGACAAAAACGTGGCGATTCATTCATTTCTTCATTCTTATTGGAATTTAAAATCTGAGCTAAATTAATCCTAGTAGAAATCGTTGAAATAAACATATTTCTGTTATTTTTTAAATCATTGATAACTTTTAATTCCCGTAGTGATTATGAAGCCGCTCGTCGACTGAGTACGCAAAGAAAAATTCGATGATTATTTTGAATTCACTGATGTGATGATGAGGAAATTCGTGAGATATCATTTTTATACTGACTCTCAAAGAATATTTTGAACAGTTATTGACTAATTTTCAACGAAGCTCACGCATATTTTTTCTTCTCGGTCTTTCATTTCATTCATTCGAATGAAGTCCATTTTCTACCACTAACAGTTCTCACATTCATAACTAGAAAAATAGATGTACATATAGAATTCTTGCTCGAAGGGACCATCTTGGGCTTACTTGAGTTGCATGGAAATGCATCATATTTACAGTGTGAGAAAATATTTGAGGTAAACTAATGTGACCAATCGAAAGGTCAGCTTTTTTGTACACAAAACTGAGTAGCCCGATTTGAATAGAAAAAAATGAAGATACCAATTCTTACGGGACTGCACTAACAATTGTAGAATGAAAGAAATAATTGTACCTTATTATCATGTTTCAAAATCTCTGAAAAACGGTTTGTTTGAGTCAAAAATGACAAATAGCCTAACATCATCTGAATCCAATACTACAAACGTGACCCAAGCACTGCTATGCATCGCTACAGTGTATAAAACGCTCGAAATATGAAATATTTAGAAACGTGGTGGCTTCACTTTTATTCTATGAAAAAAAAGAGTAGAAAGTAGTTTGGAGAAAGAGACCTGATTTATTGTAAGATGTCATGTTTTTACATAAGAGTGAAATGTTTCTACATAATAGTAGTCTCTTGTAAAGAAATGACAATAATTGGACTCATTCATTGTAATTTTGTTAGCAGAGCAGAATGAGAAAAAAAGAAAAGTAGGTTAAAAAAAATTCAAAGTTTTGTGACAAAGTGGTTGTTGAGAGCAAAATGTACGAGGAAAACGATCGACAATTTTCTGACAATAATTCCAATATAATCTGTAAGGAGTGTCAGCGGACACTCGTTATTGCGCGATTGGAAAGCGCGCTGTGTTCGCGGCAACCCCTGCGCGAGATATGCGAGAGACCGCCGGGGGAGAAAGAGAGAGAAGACGGAACGGGTGCCGGCACGTGCCTCAAGCGCGAGCCGGAAGGCGAGCGCGCGACGGCTCATTAAGTCGCCGGCCCTGCGATCGATTACCGCGACCGACCATCGATCTCGGGGCTTACCTCGCATCATCGACCCGCGAGTGCGAGTGCGTGCGCGTGTGTGTGCCTCAAGATCTTGCACCACACCCGTCCCGCTGTGCTCACCCGAGGAGATGTCCTCAGGCCTCTGCAGCCAGGCAGGAGCCCTGCAGATGAGCGACAGCGTACCCATGCCCGCAGATGAGCCGAGTGGTCGGCCACGAGACGAGGCGAGCCAACCCGCTTCCACGAAGCGGGCGGCCGGTGTGCAAGCCCGGCGACAGCGACAGCGGCTGCGACACCGTCGCCAATACCTCTGAGTCGCGCATTTTTGTATACGCGAGCGTGCAAATACCCGATCTCGACGATCGGTCGGCCCTCTGCGCGATCACGTGCGTTAGTCGTCGACGAGCATCGGCTCGCCGGTGCGATTGTAACTTATGCCTCAATAAACAGGATTTCTGTTTAAATTTGGTTGATCGAGTCACGCGTTTTTCTTTGTCCCGACCTCGCACCTCCGAACGACCCCCCTCTCTCCGTGAGCCCAGAAAGCCCTAAGTTTTTCGGGTTCACTGAACGTTTCCCGCACTCGAGAGATCCCCCCTTTAGCGAGTATTCACACCAAGTGCCATTACACGTGACGAAACTCGCTGGCCCCAACAATCGGCGTGAGCCGCACCGAGAGACGCGCGCGCGGCGGAAGCTGATATCCCTCTCCCCTCCGGTTCCCGCCCGTTTCTCGTGAGCGTCCGCGCCGGTAGATCTCCCCTGAGCAGTTCCCGCCCGCTGGCTAACACCCACAGGTAGTCAGGGGTCGTCACCAGCGCCTAACTTGAGTGAGCAAGTCAGAACTCCCGCCAAAGGGGTCTTAAGACAAGATAGCACCCAGTTGCATGGCACCCACACGTGATTTCGGGTGCGAGGTCTTCAAACAAATCGCGAAAATTCTTACCAGCAACGGAGAAACGCGAAATTCCGATCCCGCCAGGTTCCGAAAAGCCGAGAAGGCAGAGTCGGAATTCCGAAATGAAGTTCGAGGTAATATCCCGAGTGAAGATTTCCACTTGGACATAAAACTCGACATAAAACTCGACTTACGAGAATCGTAGGTCGAGCGAGCGCAGAGGGCCACTGGAAGTAAACAAGGTCGAGGCATTGTTGTGTGCCTTGTTTACTTCCAGCATATAGAGAGCAGCGAGGAGCTAATAGCTGCCGTTATGGTCAGACAGCGAGAGCAAAAGAGACAGAGGAAAATATTCCCGATTAAAATATTAGTCGCGCTAACGAGGGACAGCCCCAGAAGGAAGGGAAAAGTGCCCCAGAGCCCTCGGCAGCAGCACGCGCGAACGCGAGCTTGCAGCCAAGCGCGCCAACAAGTGTAGGCGCGCGCGGCAAGGGGCAAGCAGGCGCGGCGTGGTGGGAGAGCCGGCTGGTGCGTGGCGTAGATAGCTGTCGCACGGATCTTCTGGGTACGACACCAGCGCACACGGGGACCGTATCCGTACCGAATTGAAAATCAGTGCGGGGCCGAATTTGGAACCGACGTGGACCGGGTTTGGGAACCGGCCCCTGCGATCCGAAAACCGATTTTTTCTCCATTTTAGCTTCCTCTTCCCTTCAAAATTTTTTTTTGCAAACGGATAAAGTAGTAGTTCTAGTGGCTTCCGATGATTCAGTACTGATTTTTTTTTCTTCTTTTTAGAAACAATAGCTTTTTTGTTTTTTTTCCGTTTCTCGTATTTTACTCTCGTAGCACAGTACGCAGTGAGTACGTGCAGTAATGCCGCGACTCTTTCCACATTGACGGTCGTAATCCGAATATCGGGAACCGCGGTAAGCAACGGCGCGATCACGGGCAAAATTCCCCACGCATCACCACCACACCAACGCAACCGCAGCGGACCCGATCAGCCCAAAACAATAATTGGGCTGAGTGATCAGTCTCTCGTATTTCTTGAAAAATTTCTTCTATATACATGGATACCCTGTCTCTCTCGCTACCGACATCCCGTGCAAACAGCAAATCTCTGTTAGATTTGATTGATTTCCGCGGGGTTTGCAAATCCTGAAACCACCAAGAGCGACTTCGTGGTGCGCATAGAGTCATAGGTTAGATAGAAGCGCACACCTGTGGTTTCCCTACAAATCTGTTGATATTGTAAGCGAGCGAAAAGCTACAAAAGCGAAGATGTCGGTCGACGAACAAGACATGACCAGTTCACTGGAGAACTGGATCATGTTCTTGAACACTAAAGACCTTCAAGAGACTCTAGGATTAATGGAGCTGCGCACAGACGGCAGATAGGTTCGCACAACACCTACGCCTGGGAAAATGGCTCTTGGGCGACTACTCGGCTTCGAACTTTGCGCCCACCGACGAAGAGGAAAGCGCCAAGCGAATCAAGCTGACAAGCCTGCGAAGCAAGATAGTCGCAAAAATCGTTCTATAGCGAACGGGTAGCACGTTAACGGAACCCAATGTGCAGCTGAGTGAGACAAACCGGCTCCAAAAAATTATCGACGACCAAGGAGAGACGACCCATATCGGAGAGCTAACATAAGAGCGTGA
Organism: Aphelinus certus; assembly: GCA_020882725.1. Classification (NCBI taxonomy): domain Eukaryota; kingdom Metazoa; phylum Arthropoda; class Insecta; order Hymenoptera; family Aphelinidae; genus Aphelinus; species Aphelinus certus. The sequence goes on from JAJGXB010000036.1 coordinate 59,858, forward strand.
CGTGACAGACCATGTCGAAGGCCTTGCTGAAATCAAACAGGAGCATCACAGTCACCATCCTATTGTCCCTGCCGCAGCAAATGTCATCCGTGAGTTTCAGTAATGCAGTCTGAGTACTGTGCCCGGTTCGAAAGCCAGACTGGAACTCATCAAGGAGATTATTAGCTTCAACGTGAGCAGTGATTTGATCCGAGGCAATTCTTTCAAGTGTTTTTGCAAGGAAGCTAAGCAGTGAGATGGGACAGAAATCGCCCAGGCATGTACGAGAGGGCACTTTATTGAGAGCCAGTATGAGAAACTGTTCCCAGCTACAGGAAAAAACAGACTGAGATAACGAAAGATTGAAAATTTTAACAAGATACGGCCCAAGGGTAGGAAGAGCCGCATGGACAAACGTCTGAGGAATCTCGTTAATGTCCACCGCCTGCGACTACTGTCTGACGACGGCCTTCTTTAGCGACTGAAGCGTAATTTCAGCAACGCTGAAACCAGCTGAGTGCTCCGGAAGCTCGGATAGGTAGTGAGCAAGCAAAGGAGGTTGAGCGTCGTAGAAGGTCAAGGCGAAATGGGCATCGATGGAGAAATGCGACATGTTGCTCTTGTTATCCGGGCGGATTCCCAAATGCCTGAGTTCCTCCCAGACTTCCTTGGGGTCAGATAGGCTCTTGATCCGGTCATAGTAGTAGTCATCGACCAATCACAGCCAGCAAGATACTCATTAAGTGCTATCAGATCAATGGATTCAAAATTACGATACGAATAATCAGACTGGATAACCTTGGGAATTGAAATATCAAGAGTGGCACTGATCCAGTCATGCCCTGTGATCAGATTTGTGAACGTCAAGGACTGTGTCAAGATCCTTGATAATGCAATGATCAAGCCAGGTGTCCGAATCCGCGGTGTGGTGAGTGGCACCGTAGGGAACGAGTGCAAGGGAGTTCTCCTCCAAGAACACACGTACGATTTTTGCATCAGGGCTTGACAATAGTTGATCTGCGTTAAAATCACCAAGTATGACTTTGGAGCTGTAGTCGTGCATATACGTAGTGAGGTCCTGGAAGAAGTTAGTTCCCTGCACAAATGGGGCATGAGGGGGGCAAAACACCACACCAGTAAAGATCGGATTATCTCCCCTGGGAGTTATCTCGCAGAGGATGTATTCGAGAAATGTTTCATATTGTGTCCAGATTTCGGTCGAGGTGCAGAGTATAGTAGCGGAAAGCGAGTTATGGATGAACAAAGCGACACCACTTCCAGTGGTTCTACGATCCCGCCTGAACAGAGTAAGGTCATCAAGAGCAACGATGTAATCCTCAATATGGGGCGCCAGTTTGGTTCTAGTAATAGCAATTCCGTGGAAATGGGGGCGAGAGGCCACGAAGCGTCTTATCTCTCTAATGTGAGCACGGATGGAGTTCGCATTGAAGTGACAGACTCGGAGTCCCTCCTTGCCGACGGCCGTCATGGAGTTGAACAAGGACTGATGATGCAAGTTAGTAAATAACCTGTTAGTCGGTGACTTTGGCAAGGAGATGGGGCGATGTATGAGAAAGATCGGTGAGGTGAGAGCGAGATAATGAATTGATGTAGCACGATCAAATCAGTTCGGAGTAGATAAAAAACGATCAAGATCTCGAATGTATGTGATACGCGAGGCGGTGTCCCCCTTTTTCCTTCTAGCAAAGATGAAGGCTATGCATTCACCACTCTGGCTATTGTACTCCCTCAGCTTGGCGCAAACAGTACGGTGGATTGCATGGGATTTTTTGGGAAGAAACTCGTTTACATTGAGTGGAAGATATGTCAATAGGAAGGGGCACTCCAGCCGCCTCGAGTAGGTCGTTCCTGATGCTGGAGGTCATCCACCTTACCCATCCTGATCTTCGCACGAATGATGTTGGTGACGTGAGCTGGGCAGGTGAGGGTGACCACCAGTAAAGGTCTGCGGTATAGAGGGAGCGACGAAGCAGACTGCTGCGCTGCCGACGTCGATGTCGTGGCGATAGGGGTGTGACTAGCTGCGGCTGGTCGAGGAAGAATGTAGCGAGCTATTGCCACATCCGAGGGCAACAGTCCACTGTGAATGGAGACGAGAGCAGCAAAGGCAAGCTTCCTGAGATCGGCTCCAGTTTCCACGTCGAGCCCAGTGACGACGATGTCCGCAGAGAGTTCACGATACTGGCTAGTAATTTCGTTGAGTTTGTTGCAGAGCGAGCTGTTGATACGCTCGAGGATTCTGGAGTCGGTCTTCAAGGCAAAAGTCGCAGCAAGTTCATCGGACTTAAGAGCAGAGCCGCCACAAGTTATGAGGGAGCAGACGCGCTCCTGACCCTCACGGAGTTCAGCTATTGTGGATTCACTGGCACATAAGCGAGTCTCCTGTAGCTCCATCTTTGACTCCGTCGCCTCAATACGGCTGATAAGACCAGGAAGGGACTGTAGGTCGCACTAAATTTTATCAATAGAGGCTTTCAAAGAGTTGAGCTTGTCTATTTTGTCAACATTAGCGAGGATGCGGCGAAGAATGTCGTCATGCTGGTCGTTTCTACCGGAGGAGATGGAGCTAGATTTGGAACGACTACCAATGGAGCCAGCAAAAAACGAATTGTCGGGCGGAATGGGAGTGGTGGATGGTGTAGGGTGTCCAGAGTCAGGAAGGCCACACGAGTCACCGCTGAGGAGGGGTGCAGCAGGGGAGGAGGCTGCTTGATGAGCAGGAGCACAAGAAGAGTAGCAGGGAATGGGCCTGACGTGAAACTGCACCGTGATCAATGTCATGCAGCATTTATGCCAGCGCTTGGCACAAAAAGCGCACGGACTCACGTGCATATTGATGCGCGAAGGCTTATTGCACTTCGCTCAGAGCAACTGGGCCTCCTTACGTTCTTTCCGTCTCGCACCATTATTAGAAGATTTGCCCTTATCGGCTGTTGGATCAGTCAATTTAGATGATGGAGCCATAACAAATGCAGCAGGGGTCGAACTTGACTATTGAGATGATAGAAAAACAAAAAAAATGAAAAGATGAAGGAGCGACCTTATGTTGTGGAATCGGCTGCAGCCGAAAGGCGAAAAATCAACTGCAGGCGCACTGCAATGCAGAGTAGGCCTGATGTCGCTCGGAGGGCTGAGCGGGGAGCGAGGCCAACGGGCGCAGCAAGACCGTGGTAGGAGCAGAGCGGGGCGGAGCCAAGTAGGACGGCTGACGATGCGATGAGCGCTCTCTCTTCACAAAAAAGAAGTGAACCAGAGACTGGACCACCCTACTTATATGTATTTTTGGCTGCTGAATCCGAATCCGAGGTCCGTTTGGCTTCATCACCCTTGCGTTTAGCCATAACCTGAAAAATATGGCGGCCGACATATCGATGAAATCAATATTTTGCAAAACAAAAAATTTCATTCCATTCTACAAATAAAAAAATAAAAGAAAACGGTCCCTAGCAATTTTTCGATTCGTCACATAGTTTTTGAGTGAAAGATTCAGAAAGTTTGACGGCAAGTGGGCCAGATTAAAAATTTATAATTTTATGAATTTTTCACTCGCAAACTATGCGACAAATTGAAAAAACACCAGGAATAGTTTCTATCTAATTTTTTACATAGAATCTGAAAAAATTTTTTGTTTTGCAAAATGTCGATTTTCAAAATTTTTTTGAGGTTATGTCTAAAAGTGGAGGTGATGGAGCTGAACGGACCTCCGATTTGGATTCCGCAGCCAAAAATACATAGAAGTAGGGCGGTCCATCCTCTGGTTCAATTTTTTTTTGTTTTTTTGGAGCTGTGTTATCGATTGAGCCCAACCGCTGATAGGGAAGGTCGGGCACCACGTGTTGCTGTGTAAATAAATAAACACGCACTAACACAAAGGTGTTAGCACTAATTTATGAAAATGCACGAATCTGTTGACACAAAAGCATAAACTGGGCACCAACACTTCAACAGCGGTTCAGCCAGCATCAACAGTTAAGCAACAACAACACTGAAAGAAAATCAACAACGGCAAGGCGGGAATAGGGCAGCGTCAAAGATGGCGACGTTACCTCAACGTTAGATCCGAATACAAAATTGATTGTTGGCCGAGAACAAATCCAAGACACGAAGTCACAAAGTAAACAGAAATTGTATTTGATTTTTTAAGAATACAATTGTCGCACGTCAAGATTTTGTCCGGGCCGTAAGCGCTGTGACGGGGAAACCCGTCACTATAGACGGAGAGGCTGCTCCTCTCCGATCCGGCCGGTACGGCAGCCGACGGCTCGGGAGGGCAGCACTCTCCAGCGCGTACGCGAGCCGCGGCGCGCGAGAGTTCCGGCGGCGCGAGGCCGGGAGTGAGCACGAGGCGGACGATCATTCTCGTCCGGTGCCCGCAGCCCTAGACACGCGACGCGCGCGAGACCCCGAGTTGCCGAGCCCCGAGAGTGTGCGAGACGTGACCGTGAGCGTGTGTGCACGTGTGTGCCCGTTATGAATACGGAGTGCCCGCGGTAGAGCCAGTCCCTCGTGCAACCTGGTGCGAACGGGCACCAGGTCACAGATTGGCGCCCCGAACGTGAGTTTCGCGGTCGTGATCGGGAATGGGGAAATCGAGAGGAGAGTGCGTTTGCGAGAAAATGAAAATTCGCGTGATAAAAATTGGAACGAGTGTGAAGAATTATATTTGATTCGGGCGGAGAAATTCGTTGTCGCGAGTTACCGCGAAGCGACCTTGGCGGTGAGCGCGCAAAGGTGAGCGCGAGAACGCGGCGCGGGGCAAGTGTTGTTGCCTCGCGTGTTTACGTGCGCCGGCAAGTGCTGTGCCGCGCGTGTTTATATTAGCGGCCAGGCTCATGGAGCGAATTCCTGAGCCGTGAACGAGCAGTGATCAGCATAACAGCAGTGATCACTCTGCTCAAAAATTTGCGCAGTCCCCTGACGGAGTTCACAACTCCTTATTCCTCCTGAAAATTTTGTTCTATCATTATTTATTATTAAATTGATTTTGTTGCCCTGACGGAGCTCAGCTCCTTATTCCTCCCCAATTGATTTATATTGATATACATATATACATATACATAAACATCCCACGAGAAGGAAGGAAGGACGACATTCAACATAGCGATAATTAATTATTTTGTTCCAAGGAGGAATAATCAGAACGACAAAATTAATTTTGAGGTTGGGCAAATTAATTTCGCCACGTGGTCGTGTCGTTACGAGCATAAGGGTGTCGATAAGCGAGAGCGCCGGCGTATGATAAAACAGGGTGACCGTATGTTAACGAGTCGGACGGTCAAGTAGAGTCTAGTTATCTATCTAGTGTGAATCTTTTGCGGGAAATTTGAATTTAAAGGAATAAACTTAGAAATTTTTCGGGACTTAGAATTTTTTTTTCTTCTTCCGGATGATTGAACTATTGTGACAGAACGACGACGCTGTTAGTGGACAATAACATAGAATGAGCAATTATTAAACAATTAATATAATTGTTTATTTATCAATTCAATTGAAAATTTTTCCGAAGTTGCCGATTTTTAAATTGTTTTCGAAATTGGGTTGGACAACGAGAGAGCGCATTTTGTCACGAATAATTTGAATAATTAAATTGTTCATTAAGAAACACTTTGGAATTTTGGTCGTTTGCTCGTTGGGCTCGGCCAATTTTGAGAATAGTGGAATCGTGCATAGTAGAACGAGCTCGCGGTTGTAGACATATTCAATTGTTAATAAATTAATTTGTTAATAATTTTTTTTGTTATCAATTATTTTTCAAATTTGATTTTCCTCTTCTTTTTCTTCCGTTTTTCGAGTGTGAATAACAGTGTCCTTGGGTCTTTTGCCAATTGCTAACAAATTAAATAGTTAATAAATCCTTTTGCGATTAATTATTGCGATTAAGTTTTTTTCTTACTTTTTTCAAACGAGAGTGATAGTTTCTCTTGGGTTTTAGCTTTTTTTTGCCTCTGCTTTCGGTTAATTCGATTTTCAATATATCGCATATTCGGAGGGTTAGGGTTTTTAGCACACAACCAAAGGACGAACGATCATTGGAAATTGAACCAAACCAGACAATATTCGGTATATTTGAACGAACCAGATAATAATACATAATTGTATTGGTATTGTATGAACATGTATATTGATTGATATTTTATTTTACATATATATTTATTGATATCGCACCATTATTGTCCCCGACGGAGTTTACACTCCTTTATCCTCCATCATTGCGATTTGAGTGATTTACTATATTATTGCAGATATACTACGTATGTACAAGACGGAGAATAACTCCAATTAAGAACGTGATTCGAATTATCGAGAGAGTCGATATTCGATTTGATAATTTTGTGTGGGCAAGCGGGACAGCGTGTACGAGTGGGTAGCGGTGAATTAAGAGAGTTTACGAGTTGATAAATATTGTCCTGCCGGCTGAATTGTACAATTTTATTAGTCGAGTTGGTTCGTTTGATATAATTGGAAGAAAAGTCAAATAATTATTGTAATTATTAGTATTTAGTTTTTGTTTGAATTTTCGAATTTTACCTTTTAGATTTTTTAGTTTGTTTTTCACAACTTGATCGATTAGTGTGTTGCAACGCGTGGTTAAAGAGTATGTATTTCAAGTCATTTTAATAATCAACTAACTATTCAAAATGGCAAGCGGTGACGTAAAACTGTACAAAGAGACCATGGAGGAATCGTTAAAGGTAGATAACTGAAACGAACGATTCAAAACGATAGTTAAGATGAATAAAGAAGTAGTTCGAAGAAAACTAGAGAAAGCGGGGTTCGCAGTTACGGGGAAGCTGCGTACACAAGAAGAACGGTTGTTGAGATGGGAGATGAAAGAAGCGAAGGTGAAGGGGGCGCCGTGGTTCACGGACTATGAAAAGGACCAAGCGCCGCCCGTAGTAGAACGAACAATGGTAAGCGACGGCGAAGCGACCGAGAGTGAAGGAGCGAGTGATACAGACGCGGAGAAGAATACTGGCGCGGGGAAGAACGCGAATTCGGAAGAGTCCAGTAGAAAAACGGCGGACATTCTCGAGTACCTGAAACTACCGGAAAGGGTAGCCATGTTATCGGCGTTTGAAAAATTTGTTGTCGAAAATCGATCGGCACTCCCAGGTGGGTCGAGAGGACCAACATCAGGGAAGGATGAGCGGCCGAAACGGATTGTACCCGCACCCAATATGAACGAGCTGGACGATTCGAACATGTCGTCCACAAGCGGAAGCGAATCTGATACAAGAACGAGCACGCGTATTGAGCGGAGAACGCGACGAAAAATCAACACGCGCAAATCAAAGGGTCCCGTGTCGAATACGGTACAACCGAATTTAAACGTGAATGTGCAGGCGTCGTCGGAGTCGGATGAGGACGACTCCGACGCGCGGCCGATAATACCATCAATGACAAACGCGAGAACGAGCACACGCATCTAGCGGCGCAAAATCACAGTACGCGACTCGCAACATCGTGTATCACTGCCAGTATCAACGGACGTGAACAAATATAATAACGCGTTGGAAGTGTCAGATTCAGACGAGGACGAGTTTAACGCGGAACAGCTGGTATCACCGATCGCAAACGTGAGAACGAACACAATAGAGCGCAGCTCATTACAAATGAGCCACGGGTGCATGAAATCGATGCGCGACTGGAAGCTACTATTTGCGGACGACGGATCGGTGGACGTGTTAGAATTTTTAGAACGACTGGAAGACTACAGATCGAGTGTAGAGATTCTTGACTCTGCGTTGCTGGCGGCGATGCCGAGCGTACTCCACAAGGGCGCAGCCGATTGGTTTCGGACGATGAAAGCGGAAATAGGAACGTGGCGCAGATTCAAAAAAGCCTTCAGGCACAGATTCGTGGTCGAGATGGACGACGAGGACGTGTGGGAAGAGCTACGAGCACGTGAACAACATGAATCGGAGAAAATTTCAACATTCTTGTCGAAGTTCAAATCAATCGTCCGATACTTTAAGGTGGTACCTACGGAGGCGAGGCAGGTTGACAGGGCTTTTCGGAACCTGCTTCCAACTTACAGAAGTGCTATGTTGCACATGAGAATAAACCCATACAGAGATTTAGAACGAGCGGGCAGGGAGTACGAAAAGCTCCGAGACCTGGACGCGCGGTACGAGCCGCCGCCGACCAAAGAGAAATGACGCATATCAGCAGCGGCGTACGAAAGCGAAAGGAAACCGGGATCAATATCGGCGATCCGAAAATCTGACAGCAAGCGCGGCAACGATGAGAGTTCGGCAGAGGAAGGGAAAGGGAATAAACCGCAAAAGAAGGGGACGAAAGAGAAAGCAGAGGTCGCTGCGGCGACAACGGAACGACCGGCCAAGTCGGAAATCAGCGAGCTGAAACAGCTGCTGATCTAGCTGATGAAAGACCGGAAGAGTGAACGAGTGCAACAGATCAGCGGCCAATCGGGGCCGCCACAGAATTCTGGAAACACAGATGGAAACACCGGGAATGCGAATGCGTCGAGGAACGCGAACGGGCCCATGGGGGGCCCTAGTAATACGTTTGTGGGAGTGTGTCTCTTCTGTCAGAAACCTGGGCACAGGGCAGCGGATTGTAGATCAAACATCTGCTACAATTGCAACGAGAAGGGACACTACCCGCGCAATTGCCCGAAGAAAGCCCAGGGGGCGCTTTACTGTCAAGTGTGCAAAACACCGGGAGTCGAATACGACTCGTGTTTTGTATGCAAGGGACTTAAAGCGTTGACGGGAAAAGGGGAGGCGGGAGTGCGTTAAAGTCCCACGCGCTCCACGCCGTCACCGAAGGGACGAGCCAGCCGACCTCGAGCCTCCGGACGGGAAAAACGGTTTCGACTGATTCCAACCTTGAACGAACGGAGACTCAGGCGGTGGAGAAGGCAATTAACGAGTTCGATAAATGGAAAAACCAGTTGTCGAGCTCAACGAGTTGAGAGAACGGCACGAACGAACAAGCGAATGAAAAATCGGCGAAAACTCGGGAACAGGTTGACGAACCTGACTCACGTGCTCTGCCGATTGATCAGCTCGAGTCGAATCGGGTCGTAACGAGTAAAGTCGTCGAGACAGACGACAAATGTATCAGTATTCATGGCGGGAAAAATACCAACAGAGCGCATCAAGCTGATTACAGCGCAGAGCCGAGTCAGAAGGTACCTGCTTTACTTCACAACGAGTGCGTGAACGAGTGCGGGAACGAGCCCCGGAGCCGTAACCAAAAGCCAGCAGTGTGTGCTGGTAACGGAAAACGAACGGAAGACCGGGAAATACCGCAGAGTATGACGAGTACGAGTAACGCGAGTGTGAACGACGCCCCCAGCGGCAGCAATGCTGCGCCCAGCGCTGGGCACACCAGGGGAGCGAACGATCATGAGAGAGCACCTGATCCAGAGGGGTCAGGAATGAGTGAGTGTCGATCAGCACTTCAACGGATGCAGACTGCAGACTGCTCCGAACATGCGCGACCCACGGAAGCGTATGAGAGGTTGCTGATCGAAAAGTGGCTGAGAGACGCAGCCAATTCCGATGAGGATGAGATCGACATCGAGGTCGAGAAAACAAACCAGTTGCGAGAGTTGCAAGGAGCAAAACGCTCCTTGCTGGAACATTGGTTCAGCGGAGAAAGTGCGGTCGAGAGTACCGAGGATGTAGGTGGCCAGCACACAATCGCGTCCGGTAACGATGCAATGTGCGCCCACCTGGTACAAGGGAACTCGACAGAACGAGCAAGCACGGATGTCCCAAGTGATCCGGCCGAGATCATTATCAACGGGGTAGTGAGCGACGACCGGAATTACTTGGGCATCGTGATTGGGGGAAAGCTGTTGAAAGCATTGTACGACACCGAAGCAACGCATACGGTGGTGGGCGACGGGGTCACCTCAAGGACCAGTTGATACCGACAACCACAGCTGTGTACAATGCAAACAGAGAGAGGATGAACGTCGCGGGCAAACTGGAGTTGAAATTGGACGCGGATGGAACCGTCCAAACAATGGAAGTATTGGCCGCACATAATCTGGAATACGATGCTTACATCGGGAAAGATTTTGTGAAATTGTTCAAATTCAAAGAGGACGATGAGATCAAGTCATGGAGAGTGGGTCAAGGGAAATGGAGGAAATTTTTGAACGCCTCGTTCCGAGTACACTCTGACGACTATGTATACGCGGAGTGTGCGGGAATCTCGGCAGTGAACAACGAAGATCGAGAAAAGATTGAACGCTTGATCAGGGAATATCTGCCAGAAGAAGTGGACAGATTAGGGGTTACCACGATGACGGAACATCATATCGATGTACAAGGGTCCCCACCGATCAGGCAAAAACTACGAAGGATGTCACCAGCAGTACAAGAGATCGCGAAAGTGCAGAAAATGTTTGAGCAAGGAGTTATAGAATGATCGGGCAGTGATTGGTGCAGCATGCCAGTCATTGTCAAGAAAGCGGACGGGTCGTCGCGATTTTGTATCGATTATAGAGATGTAAATAAAGTAACGAAACGAGACGCGTATCCTATTCCGAGTATCGATATCATTCTCGATAAATTACGGAGAGCGCGATTTATTACTAAAATCGATCTGAAATCGGCGTACTATCAAATCAAGTTAGGGAAAAACAGTCGCAAGTACATAGCGTTTGCGGTACACGGGTCTGGGCTATGGCAATTCAAAAGAATGCCCTTCGGACTTACGGACGCACCGATGACCTTCCAGCGACTGATCGACGCTCTTTTCGGGCCGGAATTTGAGCCACACGTGTTTGGTTATTTGGATGACTTGATCATCGCAACAAAAACGTTTGAGGAGCACTTATTCTGGCTTGAGAAGGTGCTGAAAAAGTTGCGGGAGGCAAATCTGACGGTGAACCGAGGGAAATGCGAGTTCTGCTGTGAGCATGTCAAATATTTAGGATATTTGCTTGACGCGGACGGCCTGCGGCCAGATCCGGCGAAAGTCGTGCCAGTTTCCGAGTACCCGGCACCCAAGAACGTGAAACAATTGAGAAGATTTCTGGGCATGATTGGTTGGTACGCGCGATTCATCAAGAACGACGGGAAGTTGAAAGTACCTTCGCTCAAACTATTGAAAACGGAGGCGAATTTTGATTGGGGAGAGGAACAGAACGAGTCATTTACGAGCTTGAAGAAAGCTCTCACAGAAGCACCGGTTCTAGCCAGACCGGATTTTCCAAAGCCCTTCACAATTCAATGCGATGCGAGTAACTACGCGTTGGGCGCGGTGTTAACACAAGAGCATGAGGATGGCGAACACCCGATCGTGTTCATCAGCCATGTGCTCATGCCCGCGAAACGAAACTACATGACCACGGAGAAAGAATGTCTGGCAATCATATTGGCCATTCAAAAGCTGAGACCATACATTGAAGGAACGGAATTTCACGTCATAACGGATCACTCAGCGCTCCAGTGGTTAAGGAATTTGAAAAATTCAACGATTCGGTTGGCTAGATGGGTAATTGAATTACAACAGTGGGATTTCACGATAACCCACAGGAAGGGCGAACTTGATGAAGTGCCCGATGCCCTGTCGCGTGCTTTTGGAGATGAAACAGGAGTGGCTTCGCTGAGCGTAGTGAACGACAAGTGGTACAATGAACGACGGGAGAAGGTGAAAACCTTCCCACGGAAATGCGGGAACTGGAAAGTGGAGAACGATCTTTTGTACGTGTACCGTAGGGATAATTCATTAGAACCGGTAATAAACAAAGAAGAGAACTGGAAGTTGGTAGTGCCAGAAGAGTGGAGAGAACGCGTGATGCGAGATGCGCATGATGAACCGCCGTCGGGATATCTCGGCATCGAGAAAACGTACGATAGAATCGCGCGCGAGTATTATTGGCCAGGTAGCTACCATGACGTGTACGAGTACGAAAAAGCTTGCTAAATTTGTCAACAGTACAGAACGTCACAGCAGCCGCCTCGAGGCCTGATGGGCAAATGATGCGTCGACAGAATATGGAACGTAGTAGCAGCGGATACGATGGAATTGCCCAGGAGCAAATGCCAATACAATTATCTAATTATTTTTATGGACTCATTTTCGAGATACATCGAGATAAAGCCGGTTCGTAAAATCGGTGGGAACGCGGTTTAGCAAGCGTTCAACGAGTTAGTCCTGAATAGATGGGGGGCGCCGGAGTACTTTTTAACCGATAACGGGAAAGAATATGAAAATAAAGTAGTGAATGAAAATCTGGCTAAATATAACATCACGCACGTAACGACGGCACCCTACCATCCTCAGGCTAACCCCGTGGAACGCTGCAGCAGAACGATCAAGACCATGTTGGCTATGTTCGTGGGCAAGGACAATCGGGGTTGGGATGAGTACCTGTGCGAGCTTCGGCAAGCTTACAATACGGCGAGAAACGATTCGACGCGAGTGTCACCGGCGTCGACTCCGGACGACATCCGGCCCCGATTAACATCATGAGACGAGAGATAGAAGAATGCTTGCTAATCGACGAGATTTCAAACGAGAGTCCAGAGGAACAAGCACGGCGATTGGAGGCATTACGCGATTACGTGATTAAGAATGCGTTCAAGGCCCAGGAACAGCAGGGGAAACAATACAACGAAGGGAGGAAACACGCGGAATTTAATGTAGGAGACATGGTATGGCGGTTGGAACACGCACTCTCCAGCGCGGATAAGGGGGTTAATCGCAAGTTAGCTCCTAAGCAAACGGGGCCCTATCGGATAGCGAAGAAATTATCGCCACTTACGTATATCCTGGATATGGGCCGGAGCAAACGGAACGCGAAAGCACCGGTCAGCGAGCTAACGCGATGGATTCCCCCTCGAACGTCAAAGACCGTGTAAACGACCGACCAAACGGGCATCGTTGACCCATACATGGTGTGCGATGCGACCACGGAGGGTTTGGGAGGGGGAGGAGGGTGGTCCACCGCCCTCATGAAACGATGGAGATGACACGTAGTGTGCCGGAAGCCTACCGGCAAAGTCGCCACGGGAGGCCTGGTCGGCACAGATACGTGCGACCGGACGTGAAAAGTAAACGAAAAATCGGAGAACGAGGTCGGAGGAACCCGATTGAAGAACGCCGGGCCCCCGTGGACCCTGTTTCCACCGGCGCGCTACCCCTCACGCCGTCTCACTTGAGTCTAGTAGACGGACCGGGTGGTCCGGCTTAGGGAGGGGGAGTTGTGAAGGGGGAACTCATCACTATAGACGGAGAGGCTGCTCCTCTCCGATCCGGCCGGTACGGCAGCTGACGGCTTGGAAGGGCAGCACTCCCCAGCGCGTACGCGAGCCGCGGCGCGCGAGAGTTCCGGCGGCGCGAGGCCGGGAGTGAGCACGAGGCGGACGATCATTCTCGTCCGGTGCCCGCAGCCCTCAACACGCGACGCACGTGAGACCCCGAATTGCCGAGCCCCGAGAGTGTGCGTGACGTGACCGTGAGCGTGTGTACCGGGGACGCCGAGGCCGACGAGGATGCGACCACCAGCAGCCAGCAGCAGAGCCAGCAGCAGAGCCGAGAGAGCAGCAACAGAACGAGTGGCCGGCTGAGAGGTTTGGTGTGCGCGTCGCGGCCCCGGTGTTTCCCCCCGCGAGAACGTGTGTGTTGGCGAGCGCGCCAACACACCCTCAAGAACGACGGGCTCCGGCCCTGGCCCGGGCCTCTCCCCTCGCGTCCCCCCCGACGTCACGGCCAAGCGAAGCGCGCGGGTAGACCCCGTTTCGAGTCTCCGCGCGCGGCCGTCCGCCCCCCCCCCCCCGAGAGATCCCCCCATGCTCCCAAGCGAGAGCTAGCCATGGCACTCCTGACGCCCGTTATAAATACGGAGTGCCCGCCTTCCGGGCGGCCTTCCCCGCCTTCCACAGCGCCTTCCAGGCGGCCCACTCGGGCAGGGCAGAAGCGCTCCTCGACGACCAGATGCGACACATCATAGACTGGGCCGATGAGGTTGATAACCGCGAGAAGTTCCGCACGGAAAGAGCCCGCAGCCGAGTACGCCAGGACGACAAGCGGAGCGCAGCCCTCGAACGCCGTGAGGAGGCGAAGTGCCTCCTACAAGCCGCCAGGGAGCGGCTGAGACGGCGACCAGGATGGCAGTGGAGGTGAATCGGGCAGCGGAGGAGGCCAACCGTTGTTTACGTCCTTAGCAACCGTTACTATGGAGTGGAGGAAATGAGTGAGAGGTTCATTTTGCTAATCTAAAATTAATATATCTCAATAGAAATTTAGTAACTCCACTATGAAGTTATAATAAGTCTCAAAGAATGAATTGATGGTTCTACAATGACATCAGTTAGTTTGAGGAAAATTGCATGCTCTACGGATGAGAAATGTGAGGATGGATATTTCTTTTCATGTCCAAATTTTTTGTCTAACACTCGTATATTGATGGGAATGTCTATTCAATGATGTATACGGGACATTCCACGTCAAGTGGGCACAGTCAAAATTTTGTTTCTGATTCTTTTTGGAAAAATCATCAATATACTGGTATCAGAACATTCAGAACTTCCTATATTTCCATAGCATTCGTTTCTAAGTGGATGGAGATTGATGCAAGTAGAGGTTCAATTACAATACTTTGAGAAAGCATACTGCCGAGGCACTTGGCAGCGGTTTCTATTCATCGTCCATACCAAGAAAATATCGTTACTCGTTAGAAGTTTTTACCTTTTATTAGAAAGGTTCTATACTATCAAATTCGATGAATATTCACGAGAACTACATTCCATATATTTTGACATATAGAAATGAATCAATATAATTACAGAGAATTTTATCGACACCGCTGTCAGATTTGGCCTCCTCCATAACTACTTCTAAATAGTCGATCTTTTCCACACTGGTTCCTTAAAAACGGCTCGTGAAGTATCAGCCCCATACAAAACGATCCCTTCTATCGAAGCCTTTAAAAAAATGGCTCCTCCAATAGCAGTCTTCTAAGTAACCTCCTGTAACGTACCCTTCAATAACTGTCTATTCCGTAAATAATGATTCTCCCCACAATGATCAGAAAAATAGCATACAACAAGACAGTGATACATATGATATCTCGAGTATCGTTGTCCCTGAAATATAGATCTCCTCAAATTGTCCTGAGAATCGGAACAATGAGGACCAAGATCCCTAAGTTGATAAATATCAATTTCGCGGGTTCAGTGAACTATTCAAATTCATTCAAAAGTAAGATTGTGAGAGAAAAAATGCATGTTTTTGGGCTGGATTAGATCCAGTATATTGATCTCCGGTCAGCCGCGATGCCGATCCGCTACAAACAAGACGATTCTTCCTCAAATCCCAGGAGCACGAACTTATTTCTCTCGCAATATCACCCGATCTGCAGCGATCAAGGGGTCGATCGTCTCAATTACAGATCGTTTCTTTATCCAAATCCTTCCAGCCCAACATTAGGCACCATTGAGAAACAGTCGTCTTTCTGGTGACATAATAGGCATCACAGCTGACCGGAGATCAGGAAGATGCTGTTTCGAATCCAGTCTGGAAAGCGTGAATTTTTTCTGTCGCAATTTCACTCTTCAAAGTTTTGGGATTGTTCGTTGGGCGGAATAAATCAAGATTTACTATAAGAACTTGTGAATCCGAGAGATAAATTTGATTCAATTGTGGCTACTTCACGAAGCTTCAGACTTCCTGCCTGATCGTCTTCGGTATCTTCTATCAGACTATTTTTCCAGGTTGGTGATTTTAATCATGACAGTCAAATCAATTCCCAGCTTAGGAAATCGAATTTTGAACGATAGTGTAATGACGAGAGTCAGTGCTCAATTTCAGAGAGATTGGTTCAATAGAATCATGAGGATTGTTGAAGGGAAACTCGTTGGAGGATAAATTTTTTTCAAAACAACAAGTTATTGATGGTCTTTGAGGAGTCATTCATTCGGGATCCTCAAATACTTGTTATTTTCGAATCATTCGTGTGTGTCGAAATATAAACAAATTCTTCTGTTACTCCATAAACTTTCGATCTTTGCAGAAGAATGGTTCTGGGGATGTTTTAGACAACAATGGGTCGAATGATTGCATTCTTTGTAACATTTTATCACAAATCAGATCTGGTGAGAATATTTGGAACTTGCCCTGATGAGAATATGAAAAGTCTTACCTGTAATATCAATAAGCTTCAAGGTATCGATAATGTGCTCAGTCACATCTTCAGTCACATGTTTCAATTTATTATTTTGTAAATTCAATATCTCAAGAGAATTTAATGTTTCAAAAATCACAGCTGGTAATACTGTTATCCTGAGAAATGGATAGGTAAATTAGTTTTTCACATCATATCGTTATCGCTCTATTCAATAAACAGTTAACATGGTCGAGTTGACTGAGGCCATGATAAGAAAATATGTATGCTAGCTGATGCTAGCTGATGCTAGCTGATACGAGGTGGATGTAGGAACTTTCGTGGGCAGTGGCGAACACACTGAATTACAAGGTGCTTCTGAGAAAGACAATGATTCATCGATACTGGTAATGAAGTCACACAAAAGCAGCGAGCTCTGAAAATATGGGGCGTTTCACGACAACTCTCCAGAGCCAGCACGCGGCCGCTAAAACCTCGTACTTTCGACGCTTCTTTTTGACTCTATAAGACGAATATCTGAATAGTGTGGGATATGTTATCGTTGTTGTTTTCCCTCAGCTTTCT
This sequence comes from Aphelinus certus, assembly GCA_020882725.1. Taxonomy (NCBI): domain Eukaryota; kingdom Metazoa; phylum Arthropoda; class Insecta; order Hymenoptera; family Aphelinidae; genus Aphelinus; species Aphelinus certus. Next base: position 76,533 of record JAJGXB010000036.1, read on the forward strand.
GATGGTGAATTGAGTTTTCCAAAATTTTTACATTTTCATAATGAAAAAACATGAAACAGGCCATTCTAAAAAAGCTATTTTTTTTAAATTTCTTCAAATAGTCTACATCTATAGCTGAAGTTTTTTGACGTTGATATAGGCTTTGAAAAAATAGTAATTTTTTTTTATATTCGAGAATTGAGAAACGAGCATTAGAAAATGTACCGCACTGCACCAAACTCGAGCCCAAGTGCGTGGAGACAGCGTGGATCCCGGCGCGGCGTATTTTCTTATGTTCGCTACTCAGTTACTCGATTACAATGGAAAACTACTATTTTGAAATGCTATATCATTGTAATAAGAAACTAGCTCTCGAATCTCGTCGGAGTCACTCGCGCGTTTGTTCACGGTGTAGGGCGCGAAGGGCAAAGGCCCAGGCCAGGGCCAAAGCCCGTCGTTCGCGGCGTTCCTGGGAGTGTGTTGGCGCGCTTGCCAACACACGTGTTCACTGGGGGAGATCACCGGGGCCGCGACGCGCACACTGCCAAACCCTGCTGTAAACTCGCTCTTTATGTCTCGTCTCTCACCTCTCTGCTGCTGCTGGCTGCGTGGCGGTCATTGGCCTCGGTGTCCTCGTGCTCTCGCTCTCGTGCATGCTCTCGTGTTCTCCCTTGTGCTCTCTCGTGGGCACTTGCGTCTTGGGACTCGGTCTCGGCATTCGGGGTATCACGTTCGTGTATTTAGGGCTGCTTGCTCCGGTCAATAATGGCACTCCCCGGCCTCATGCCGGCGGGACTTTATCGCACGCACGTCCTTCATGACTCGTGGCTCCGACGACAAGGTAGCTCGCTTGGCTCGTCGCTTCTCCCGACGGGTCTCACGGGCGCCGCAACGTTCGTGTCTCGCGTGACGGTTTACCCCGTCACACTGTGATATGGTCTGTTTCATGTTTTTGCATTAAGAAAATGTCGAAACTTTGGGAAATTGAATTCACCATCAAAAAGTTGAAGAAAAACTACATCCATAGCATATCTAATGTTATTCAAATATAGGTCTTATAGAGTTGAAAACATGCGTCGAAAACGCAAGGTTTTAGCGTCCGCGCGCTTGCTCTGGAGAATCGACGTGGAACGCTGTATATATGGTTTCAGTTATTTTATCGCTAAGCTCTGGAGCTTTTTTGGCAGATTGTGTGGTCGTTTCTGTGTCAAGGAACATGTCGCTAGGTGCGGGAACACGATGGAGCGATTACGCGTTGGGCTAAATACGCGTTTGAGCGTGCACGTTCCACTCAGCGACTCGATTATAGTCACCTCCCGATGATGCCATGTTGCACGGCATATGGAATTGGGTCGAAGAAAATTCGACGTGAAGTGCTATTCGCGTTGAATCCTGTCGCTTGACTTTCCGTAACGCGATGCCGCTCGGCCGGATGTTCACCTTATTCAGACTTCGTATATAATATTAGTATTAAATAATAACTATTGAACGTATGAGAATCTGAATCATCGTGGCACTAACCATGGGACAATATTATTCATTCTGTTTCTGTAACAATATGATAAAAAATAATTAGTTTCTAAATTTTTATTTGGATAATGTCATGGAAATATATATTGTGACGGGATACAAGTAACCGTCCGGCTCTCACCCACATTGAGACATGTAATAATATAATGAAGCTATGTATCAGCTCAACGGCCAGAGAGAAAGAGAAGCTAGAGCAAGACAAAGCGAGAATCGCGCCTAAATCACGTGACCACGCGCTGCCCTATATACACGAGCCCCGCGAGCGACCCGTCAGCTGACACATCGTCAGTTCACGCTGAGCGTTCGGCCGACTCGAACACGGCAACCTACGCGCCTTGATTGTTTGCGCCCCGACGCTGAGACGTTCGACCTCGGTGATCGTGTGACCCCGCTATTGCCACCCTCGTCGACGACTGCTGCAGGCCGACGCGACTTTTAACTGTACATTTTAGAGTTGTGTGGGCAAAACCGAGTGTATTGCAGACAAAAAAATCAAGTAGAAACCATGTGAGGGGGCAAAAACTGAAATTGGGATTATCTCACTAAATAATGGTACTAGAGCAAAAGGGGCTCAATCTGTGGTCACTCTGTAACCCCAAGACATGTGTATACATGTATATATATACGTATTTATTTTTCTGTTGATTAATGTAATCATTATTTAAAAATGCGAAACAGTATGCACACTAGAATATATATCTTGATAAATTGAGACCGATAGAACATTAATCGGAGCTTTTGTCTACGAATAAAACGCCAAACCGGAATTTGATCTGGTGTAGTTATATGGCGCGATACGTATATCGATTTTAAATCGAAATTGTTCATGATTTTCGTCTAAAGTCGCGACAGTGTGCACAAGTTTACAAGTCGATTTATCTAATCCGTTTGAGTAATTCTTTTGTGCGCGAGCGAATTTGACGCAAAATTGCGAACAAGAATCATTTCGATGAAAACCATGAAAAATCACGTTGGTCATGAATTTCGACGGATAAAAATCATGCACATTGCAAAAATCGCAACAGTTTGCGAAAGTGTAACTGATTGGGATGTGCACACTATTGAGATATTGTATTTTGACTCATTATTTTATTTCGAAAAGTCGTGAACCAGATGACGCGTCAAGCAGTGCGACATCCGTTGGTGCACTGTTCGCGGAATTTCGTTGCGAATTAATCGATAATTGTGAAAAAGCGAAACAGTGTGCAATACTACAGGTATCAACGACGTGCACACTGTTTGATTAATATGTAAATAATCAATAACACCCAGAAGATTTGTAGAACAAGTCGCACATTTCGATACGACCATTTCCTACATAAGAATATATTTTTATCATAGCTCTACATGCATTATTGCGCCGGCCCCGAAACGAACACATCGCGCTGTGACATACACAAGCCTCGCTTACTATGTCTAACGGTTACTTTCGGGTCGTGTGACATGTTCAATCTTTGAACATGTATGATAAGCATAAAATAAATTAATTATTTTTGTTACCATTATTTATGCTTTTTCAATTATTTTCAATGTAAAATCAATGCAAAGATTTATTTTCATTTTAAATCGGTGAAACTATGAGAGTGTAGCAGCGATCAAGGTCTCATCTGCATCGCGTCGGATGAGAGTGCTATCATAGATCCTCTGTACAAATTACGCACCACGTCCAAGGTTCTCCCTGCATCGTGTCGGGTAGGAGTGCGGTCGGGGGTTTCCTGAGTTCGCGCCGGTTTCAATCAATTAATATTATATTCTCATCTGGCCAATAAAAATTTATATTATGTACAACTTGAGTAGAATTTTGAGTTTTGAAATTTCGATTACAAAGTAGAGTAGAATGCGAATTCACCGATATTTAACAGTCACTGAATCTGAAGTATTTGCAAATGGCTTTTTTTCAGAGAAGTTTGATCCGCTTTGAGCATCTGGCGACCGTCTCAGTGCGTTCACAAAATAACATGGAACATCCGAATAAGCGTGAACGTTACAACTTGGTTGTTCACAGCATATGATGGGAAACGGTCCGCTGTACGATTCAGAGTTGGGAGTGCACAAAAAAGAATAATGCAGGCCAAGAATTGACTAGAAACCATGTATGAATAATTTTTCCCCTTTGAGAAAAGGTAAAAACTCTGAATGCGGTTATCTTGCAGAGTAATGGTCATAGAACAAAGAGGGGCTCAATCCGTGATCGCTTGGTCGCTCGTAGCATATGATGGGGAACGTTCGGCTGTACTATTTAGAGTTAGATGAGCAAAAGAAAAGAATAATGCAGGCTAAGATTCGACTAGAAACCATGGACGAATAATTCTCTTCTTCTGAGAAGAATTATAAACTTTTATTGCGATTGTCTTGCAAGATGACGGTTCTAGAGCAAAGAGAAGCTCAACCCGTGACCACTATGTTTTTCATGGCTTATGTTGGGAAACGAGAGGATATACTATTCAGAAATACGCGGGCAAAGACAATTGTATCGCAGGCAAAGAATCAACTAGAAACCATGTACGAATGATTTTCCCCCTCTGAGAAAAGGTGAAAACTTTGAATGCCTTAATCTCGCTACATGATGATTCTAGAGCAAAATGGGGCTTGATCCGTGATCGCTTGGTCGTTCACAGCATCTAATGGGGAACGTTCAGCTGAACATTCTAGAGTTGGGTGGGCAACAACAAGTTCATTGCAGGCAAAGAAACAATCAGAAACCATGTACGAATGATGTTGCCCCTTCGAGGAAAGGTTGAAACTTTGAATGGAATTATCTCGCTCAAAGAATGGTCCTAAAGTGGAAAGGGGCTTGATCCGTGATCAGTTGGCCGTTCATTAAAAATGTTGGGGAACGACGTTGTCACGCTACTAGTCTCTCGATTAACATCGCGACGTCAGCGCCACCAATATTGAAGTATCCCGGAAAGTCGACGTAGAAATCGTGACGCACGAGACATAACTTTGGACGTTGCGAGGCGACTGACCGCCTCCCACCGCGAGTGCCACCAAAGGGTTGCAACTTCAACCTCCCGAACATATAAGTACGACTGACATCGACGCTTTGGGGCACTCCCGCTCGAATCGGCAAGTAACGCGTACGCGAAAACGTGAGAATCCAACGCTCTATTGTACAAAAGTATTGGTTTCATTACACGAGCTCTTCCAACTACGTGAATATTGAATGAAGGGTTCAGATATCCAAATAACTCGAGGACTCAGGAATTAATATTATGCTGTGCACCCTCCATAATTCCTGATATGTTTAAATTGTCGATCTTTGAGGGCCAGTCCAGAGTGAAGTGTAAAAGGGGAAATTCACAAAATCCACCACATATTTATTTAATGCGACGTTTCGCCAGTTAGGTTCACTGGCCTCATCAGGCTAAAAATTTATTACACAAGAAAACACGTAATGAATAATACAATTTAAGTACAAAACAATCGACGAAGTAACAATAGAATATTCTTTCTCGCCAGTTTTGAATGAAAATATAATATTACGTTCGCTATCTGAACCCTACCGAGTGAAATACCTACGGTCAATACCGTAGCCGAGATAGGATCCAGGAGTCTACTAGTCTGCTTGAACACACGAAATGGAATCAAACGCGAATTTGGTAAAAGACCATGACGCGTCAGCTGAAAAGAGCGTTCTCGAAAATTATGCAAACGGTAAGCAGAGCACAACCCTGAAAATATTCATGGCACAGTCGATTTTTTCAAGGATATACGAGTGAGTATTATTTTTAGTAGAGCAAGCTCATACCGATAATGATGAGGAATCATTATATAGTCATACGAAAGAATCGGGTACATACTAGCGCACGATACTGAAGATTTAAAAACAAATGATCTAGACTTTTTGAATAAAATAGGAAAATCCACACTCAGCAAAATTTGGGGAAAATGAGATCAGCGGAAACGAGAACAAAGAGATAGGAAGGAACTAGAATCACGAGAATTAGGATTCAACAATAATTTCAATGGACTACCAATACAGAGTACGACACTACAACAGAGATTCATGAATGGAAACGAGCGCGAAAAGATACAAACATATTTGGATGACGATTTATATCAAGAAAAGTTGAGAATCAAGTTAAAGAATCAAATCCAAACAATACAATGGAAACATCGGTCAATTTACATTTATAATACCGCAACTTCATTCCGGATATGGGGTTCTTGGCAGTGGAGGAGAGAAAAATGGAAATTAGTATGGAGTCGAAACCAATAATAAATTATGAAAGAGAAGGTGCAAGAGAGAAACAGGTGTCCCTTTGGAAAGCTAAACAAGAGCAATTTCTACATTCGAATCCGCGTAAAGAATACAAGACAGATACGGGAATTGCGATCAGAGGTATCCACCAGAAATAAAAAGTGAGCAAGTAGTGCATACGAAGCCGATACGGGATTACACAACAAAAAAACAACGCGACATAGACAGAGCAGAAATCATGACTTGGCATTCACAAATATTAGGCGGGAACCAAATATCGTGGCATCGAAAAAATGCCCTACATAACGATGTTAGTAATCGAAGAAATATTGATGGCTAGATCGAACATACACAAAATGGACAGAGGGAACGACAACCAATCATCACGTATCCTTCCTTGAAAGTGTCAGTTAAGTTCAATAAAGAAAAATGCAGGCTTATAGGAGACATAGGGAATTTGTAGAAAAATGGAGCGTAGACAGCGACAGTTGATGAAAGACGAGGAGGAAGATATACATAACAATAGAACGTGGATTGTTGGACCGTAAAATAGTACGGCGAGAAATGACCGTTACGAAAACAACCAGGTGGGCATTAAACTAAGCCTTCAGTAGTATTCCGGAATTCGATGGGAACCCTGACACACTACCACTATTCAGGGACGCCTTACGAACGTCGTTAGACAAGTTAGAAAAGATAATGAACAAACGATTTTGTCCTCTCTGGCAAGTAAATTGAGAGGGAAAGTAGGGAATGATTACAGATTACGATTGAATCACTATAACAGTGTAGAAGATTTACTGACAGTACTATCGACGCAATACAGCAGAAGGGGCGGAGTAGACAGAGGAGTGATGGCAGAACTAAAAATAGTTAGACAAAACAAAGGAGAATTAGCCGTGGATTATGGATTCAGGGTCAAAACGTTACTTCACAGGATTTTGAACATATACGACAGTGACCGAACTTTACTCGACTCCCAGAGAATATACTATCGGCAGATTCCGAGAAGAAAACAAGTACGCGACGATTAGTAGAATAGGATAGGAAAAGCCCGGAGGAAGTACTTCGAGACTTGCTTTTGGGAATGGATTTCGGAAATACCGTAAGACGTACAATGGCAAAATTGGATGTGGGATGTGATTATTGTAAGGCCGCACGACACGCCGAAGATGAATGCAGGAAGGAGAAATACGAGTCTAAGAGATGCGAGTATACTGCAACGGAGTAGGTCACGTGTATAACGAATGTCTTAAGTTAGAGGCTCATATAAGGAATGGAAAACTGCATGCAGATCAAATGAACGCTTCGTCAACACAAAATTCAGGACAAAACTT
>JAJGXB010000036.1:94589-105193 GCA_020882725.1 Aphelinus certus
GAATTGTTCTATTTTCTCCATAGCAACCGTTGTTTACCTCCCTAGCAACCGTTACGAATGTTGGAAATTATTAATTTATGACCTATTTCCATAATTTTCGACGGCAAAGGACACAAAATCTTCCCAATTAGCTCCTTAGAAACCGTTGTTTACCACCCTAGCAACCGTTGCTAAGGGGAAGAAAAATTCATGTAAGTTTCGTTTCCAGTATTTTCAACGTGCTATAGAGAAAATTGGGAAAATTTGGTGTCTTTTGCCGTCGAAAATGATTAAAATAGATTTTGAATTGATCATTCCCAACCTCAACCGTCGAAAATGATCAAAATGAGTCTTCAAGTGTGCTAAATACGGACTTAAGGGCAGGACGGATGGATTTTAACCACCATTAAACCGTAAGACAGTCACAAGATGAATTGACCGAAAAATTATGCAGGTCCAAATGTCTCGCATCGTGTAGAACCTAGAACCGTTTGCTTTGTTGCATTTGATCAAATAATAAGAGAGCCCGGGCAGACATCAACAGTCGCGACAAAGTTTGGTCAATTGAAAAAGAACGACACTTTACACAGTCACAAGGATACGAATTGAACTGATTGAATAATATTTTTGTAATTTTTGAAAAATAAATGATAGTATCTACGCTAGTGGAATTGTGAAAATACAGGTTTGGGATGCGTTTGTGGGTGATGTTGAAGCCTCTTTGAGGAAGCATACTGCTAAGGCACTTGGCAGCGGTTTTTAGTCATTCATTTATGATAACATTTTTTTCCGAGGGAAACGAACTGTTTAGCATTGATCTATATGGAAAGACTGTCGGCACGTAAGCACTTTAACAGTTCATTATCCGTTTTGATTTATAATTTATATCAATCAGGAAATACTCACGTTATCAGGGAATATTGAATTGGTTATCAGGAAATACTCATTTTTCTTAATTCATTACCATTTTGATCGTGGTTGGGAATAATGTTTGATGCGTCTATCTTCATATTTATATACTGATCGCACCACTCATCGTACTTGAATGAAAACTGTTGGAGATTCCTCTTATTTTTTGGGAGTTTCTTGAGTTTTTCTTGAACGTGATTGAAAAATCTCTTCTCAAGATAATTCGAAACTGTCTTCCTCCCATCGGAATTCACACCGCGAGTAGTTGAAATATATTCAATAGCAGCTGTTTTATGGTTTGCACTAATGCAACGTTGAAAGTTCATTGCGTACAATAGTTCGCGGCGTTGAATAACAATATCCATGGTGATCCCCCTTGTAAATAATTTTTTAAATACAAACGAAACTAATATCCTCAACGTTACGGAAAATAGAGTTATCTCATCGATATACCACGAATGACTGACTGTCGGGCTGGAATAGTGACGGACTCTGCCACTCACTCACAGAGGATTCTGGGTATTTGTTACAAACAATACCAATCCTGAGGATAGAAGAGACAACCTTCAAGAACAAGTATTTTCCATAATATTCAAAACATACTTCCGTTGTTTTCCAACACAATGACTACTTGTAGTAAGTTTCGGTAATTTCATTACATAGTATTGGAAAATTTAATCCTTTTCGAAAAATGCTGTGAGGAAAAAATTTGATATCAACTGTGTATGTAATGTCAAATATCACATTCTTTTGGAAACATTTGCTAAACTTGAAAATTGGTTTACTCAATAAATTTTTAATGTCGAAATATATTTTGACAGCAATAATTACCATTTTGCACGTGTCTTTTACGAAAAATCTGATTTTGGTATTTAATTTACAATAAAAATCAATTTTGCAATAATTTATTCAAAAAAATTGTTTAAACAAATTAATTTTGCAAAATTAATGGCAAATTCGGATTTAGCGCACCCAAAAACCCTATAAGCCATATATTGTTTATCGGATTCTTGGAAAAAATGCTTCGGCCTGGAGAAGAGTTGAGAAGATCATCTTTACCCTATCAGAACGTCGTAGTTTACGGGTGTAGCAAGTCGGGGGATCGATTTTCTTTTACTGTGGGGATTTCTGAAGAAAACCCAAAAAGAGTTTTTGTTTTTCGTAGCAAATCCAGGACGAGATTAATTTCGCCCATTTTCAACCTGTTTGGCCCCACTGTGCGCCAGCAGGTGCTGTGCCGCACATGTTTACATCGGCGAAGCTCACGGAGCAAATTCCTGAACGAAGAACAAGCAGTGATCAGAATTATAGCAGTGATCACTCTGCTCAATTGAATTGCCCAGTTCCCTGACGGAGTTTAAGGAGGAATAATCAGAACGAAGGAAGATTTTTGAGGTTGGGCAAATTAATTTCGCCACGTGGTCGGGTCGGTATAAGCATAAGTGTGTCGATAAGTGAGAGCGCCGACGTATAGTAAAACAGTGTTGTCGTATGGTAATGAGTCGGACGGTCAAGTAGAGTACAGTTATCTGTGGGGAACTGCGATCAGCGGCGTAGCGACTCCGGACTGCGCATGCGTGGCGCAGCAGCGAGAGGGCTCGGGCGAACGAGCGGGCAGTCGGCGCGACAACGGCCAGTTCCGCTGTACCCGGCATAGCCTCCGACAGAGGCGAGAGAGAATTTATAACGACCACTAATGAAGTGTTGGAATTATCATTGCAGTCTTCTCCTCTCTGGACCTGCACCTATTTCTACAAATTGGTGATGAGAGGAGCTGACATCTTCGCCCTCACGCTCACGCATCGTGCGCATCGTCAGGCGGCGTTTTCATTCTTTGTTGAAAACGTGGTCGGCCGCCATTTTTGCCTAACCGGCGTCGCTCCAACTTCGACGGCGCCGTCTCTGTCTCTCGCTCCTCGCTTCATCGCAGCTACATTTCTACGACTCAGGTGAGAGTTTATTAATTTTGTTCAACTCTCACCACCTGTTCTCATTTGAGAACATTCATGAGTCGGCGCCACGTTTTTTTCGGCGCGCTCTGAAGTAGCTGCGGAAGCTACACTCGAGCAAAAGGAAATTTTTTTCTTAGACCAAACTGCCTGTATATTTTTTTTCTATACGGCACTTTCCTTTCTCGCTCTCTCGACGTTGCTGTCATGAGCGGATAACTTTTTTTGCCGACCATTCACGGATTCTATCTCTCTCTCGTGATCATAGCTGCAAATATATTTCATCAGTTGGTGATCGGAAAAGTCCCCGTCACCCTTTCCAAGGCTGAGTTCGCTCGCCTTGGGCGTCGTGAGCCACGGCTAATTCTGCCTATATTTTTTTTCGCTGGATCTGGAGTTATTGAGTTGCGGCTTGCCGCGCTCAATTTTCAACGACCTTCAAACGCTCGGGCCGCACGACTTCGTGCCCCCGAGCCTTCCAGAACGTTCCATCTTTGTTTGGGCCGCACGTGACGTGCTCCCAGGCAGTGCTGTACTCTTCGCGCTCGAGGACGAGCGACCTGCTGACGACTTCAGTTGGTGGTGCTTCCGCGACGACGTCTCGCATCACTCAACACCTTCATTAGGGTAGCGGCTACAAGAAGTTCTCCGTTCATTTGAGTTGACGTTGAACATTTGATCAAGTATTTGCTCATAATTTTGCTAAAAATAATTTATTTTAGTTTGTATTTTGGATAATCTCAATGAATCATTTTATTTTTTGCCATTTGAATTGATTTCCACTTATAATTTTCCTTAGAATAATTTTCTTTTCTTGTATATTTTGAAATAATAGTGAATATTTTAGTTTTTTCTCTTCAACTTGAGTTGACGTTAACCTGTAATTTTGTTTAGACTAACTCCATAGTGTAATTATTCTGAAACTCATTGTGAATTTTCTATTTCTTGAGTTAACGCTAACTTATAGTTTTGTTCAGAATACTTTTTCTTAGTCTCAATACTTTGTAAATGTTGGTGAATTTTTTATTTTGTTGTCATATGACTTGACGTCAACTCGTAATCTTGTTTAGAATAACTTTTTCTAATTGAATATTCTCCATCCTTGAATATAAGATCATGCGAGCGTTCAATTGAAATCGAATTGCACCATATGCCTGTGTGTGCCTCTGGCGTTCTGGGGGTAGTTGGTGGGAGCTTGGCGCTCAATGCTTTTGGTCTTATCTTGACCTCTTGGCGTAGCACACTCCATCCGCTCATGCTTCGAGGGCTTCATGCATGGTAAGGGGGCTCATTGCATGCTAACCAGAGTGGTCGTGCTCATTATGCTGCATTTGAGTTTTCCAAGCTGGCTTAGGTTCTCGAAGTACCTTTTTTCTTAGTTGCCGGGGTCTTGGTGAGCCATAGCTGGCGAGTTGCCTTAATGTGTGTGTGTGTGTGTGTGACAATTCAGTTTACTCGTGTAACCTATCATGTTGCTATTCGAGCAGTGTTTTCTTCAAATTTTCTTTAATGACTATCCTTGCTCATGAATCCTGACTCTGACGCAGACAAGAAAGTGATTAATTTGCATTCAGGCCCTTTGGAGGTTACACCGATTGAGTCTAAAGTAAAAAAACAGAATCAGTCCCTTCTTTCTTTGAAAGTTTCTGTTGCTTCTTCAATCATGGATGAGCAGGCAGTGAGGGTTATTGTGAATCAAGCCATTGATGGCTTACGCGCTGAAATTCATGATACCATTAAGAGTGATTGTGAATCCTTGAAAGAGGATTTGCAGGGAACAATGAGGCTACTCGTGTGAACTTAAAGGAATCCAATGATGCTCTTGCTCAGCAGTTGACTGATATTAAGACTATTTCGAAAAATTTTAATCTAGATTCATTGAAGCCAAAAGATAACGATGCTGAGAATTTGATTAATGTTGAAGTTTCTTCGCATGCTTCTCTGTCTGTTCCTATTACGAGCTCCACTCAGACTATGGCTGGTAATTCTCTGGTGCGAAAATTGCGATCCAGTCCAATGGTACTGTTTTTCCTTTAGCGAACACTATAGTTTCTCCTGCTTTGCATACACCCTCTTTTGGACGTACTGAATTCCGCTGCACTCCATTTTGGCCACGTAACCCTGCTGGTTGGTTTGAATTTTTTGAAACGCAATTAACCAGTCGTAACATTGTCGCTGATGGTAACTGAAACTTGATAAATAACTTGGGTACAGAAACTTTGGAAAACATTCAGGATCTTTTTGCTAATATTTGTGCTACAGATAAATACAATTCACTTAAGTTCAACATTCTGAAACGTTTTTCTGAGTCCTCTTGGGACAAGCTGAATCATCTTTTCAACGATAATTCAATGGGCTCGCGCAAACCTTCAGAATATTTTTTTCATATGCTCAGTTTAGCAGACAAATCAATTGATAGAGCCACGCTTTTACAACTTTGGAAAAGACGATTACCCAGTTATGTTCACTTATTTATTTCGGATTACACTGAGGATTCTGAAGATCCTGGAGAGAGATGATCAAGCTTTTCAGATTGGTTTTTCAAATAGTTCAACTCTAAAGGTAGATTCCTTATCGACATCTTCTGCTGAACCCTCTCTCACTAAACTTGTGGCCAAGGTTGATGCAATTTCTTCTAAGTTGGGAAAATGGGAATCTCGTTCACGAAGTCGTAGTCGATCCTCATCCAGTAATCGTAAGAGCAATAACAATAATTCTAGCAAGACTCCTGTGAAGGTTGCGAATGTTGAAATTGATTCGTCTCCCGCTACTCTACCCTTGTGTTGGTATCACAGAAGATTCAAATCACGCGCAGCTTATTGTCAAACTCCTTGTGCATGGGTCGATCAACCAAAAGAAAAAATTCCAAATCCCAAGCAAAAGAAAAAAATTAAAGTAAAAATAGTTGATGCTATTGATAATTCGTCGGAAAACACTCAGGGCCAGACATCGGGGGAATGAATGATCTTGGCCGTTCATCGCGCTTACATATTAGAGACAAACAAACTAACGTAGATTTTCTCATTAATAGCGGCGCGGAAACTTACGAAGAGCACTTGAAGCATGTGCGTATAGTACTTGAAAGATTAAAGAAATTTCAGCTACGTCTCAATGTAAGAAAATGCACTTTTGCCAAAACGGAAATAGTTTTTCTTGGTCATATAATTAACAAAGATGGTTATAAGCCAACCTCGGAAAAGGTAGAAGCAATTAGTAATGCAAAAAAAACCCGAGACTATTGAGCAGTTACGTAAATTCCTTGATATGATAAATCAGTATCGTAAATTCAATCCTCACGCCGCTGAGACACAGAAGTCATTAAATACTCATCTCGCGGGTGCTAAGAAGAAGGATAAGAGACAAATCATTTGGACTCCGGAGGCAGAAGCCGCTTTCGAAAAATCCAAACTTAATTTCGATGAGAGATTTCATGCAAGATTTCTGCAAGATTCAACTGAACGACCCTGAGAAGTCAACGACTGCAGTAAAATATTGCAGATACATTGCATTGCAAGATTTCATGCAATATTGCTGCAAGATTTCTGCAAGATTCTGCTGCAAGATTGAGGACAGTCAAAAGCTGTATTGAAATATTGCAGAAATATTACATTGAAACATTTCATGCAACATTGCTGCAAGATTTGACTGCAAGATTGAGGACAGTCAAAACTGCAATGAAATACTGCAGAAATATTGCATTGAAACATTTCATGCAATATTGCTGCAAGATTTCTGCAAGATTCTGCTGCTAGATTGAGGACAGTCAACAGCTGTATCAAAATATTGCAGAAATATTGCATTGTAACATTTCATACAATATTGCTGCAAGCTTTCTGCAAGATTGGACTGCAAGAAAACGAAGCGATATGGCAATGACGAGGTCCGATGGCGGGGGACCAGTGCGACGCCTATTGGCTCTGCCGCGCGGTGCCCGCCGAGCAGTTTGGTGATTGTGCCGCGCGTCCACAACATAACGAGCACGAGTGGCACACAATATTTTTGTTGAAATTATGATTAGGTGGGTGGGTGAGGGTTATAAAATGAGCACTTAGTACTCATTTTCAATAGTTCCGGCACCGCACTACACAGCCGACAAATGTGTAAACTCCCCTCGGGGGTCACAACTTAAATATAACATCCAAGATTTAGATTGCTATGCGTGGTGGTCCCGGGGCAAAGCTTTTGCTTCGCGATTCAAGGATCGGTGGTTTGCGCCCGACCCCCCGAATTTTTTTTTTATTTAGTTGAATCTAATAGAATCATCCAAGTTCTTGGAAAGTATAAACTCATCGGACCAAAATGGAAAACTTTTATATTTGAAAATAATTTTCGAAATTTATTTGAGTTTACTTAACCCCAGGGCACATGGGGTAATTCATTCTGCAGGTAGAAATTGATATGATTTTAAATGAATATATTTTCAAGGTATAAGTAACTTGCCAAATCTTTTTTTTTGTTTATTAGATTGATTCTATCCAAAAGTTTCATAAATTTGTGAGTCAGAGTATATATGTATATATATATATATATATATATATATATATTCTTATTAAATTTACAAATCAAGTGAATTCAACATGTCTGCCATAAAACATCTGGATAAAATGAATACAATCAACAAAAAAAGATCAATTCACCTCACATAACTATTATGAAAATAAAACTCCCTTATGAAAATATTCATGTAATTGCATCTATCAGCAATTAAGGAGATTGCAATTGCCAATTGATTATGTTAATGAATTCAACTATAAAAAAATGTATTATATAGATGTTTATTATTTTTACACGTGTATCATACATATTAACGTAGATGTTTTATTCAAATTGTATTGAATTGATAAATTGTATTAACGTGATTTGGCAAGTTACTTATGCCTTGAAAATTTATTTATTGAAATCATATTAATTTCCACCTGTAGGATGAATTACCCTATGTGCCCTGAGGTCAAAACGTTCAATAAATTCCCGAAATTATTTCCTAATATAAAAACTTTTTATTTTGGCGACCCAAGAAATTGGATGATTCTATCTGATTCAACTAAATAAAAAAAAAAAAGTCGGGGGGTCGGGCGCGAACCACTGATCCTTGGGTCGCGAAGCAAAAGCTTTGCCCCGGGACCACCACGCATTCTAACAATATAAATCTTGGATGTTATATTTAAGTTGTGACCCCCGAAGGGTTTACACATTTATCGGCTGTGTAGTGCGGTGCCGGAACTATTGAAAATGAGTACTGGGTGCTCATTAGACAACCTTCACCCACCCACCTAATCATAATTTCAACAAGAATATTGTGTTCGACACGTGCTCGTTGTGTTGTGAACGCGCGGCATAATCGCCAAACCGCTCGCCGGGCGCGGCGCGGCCGCCGCGGCAGAGCCAATAGGTGTCGCGCTCGTCCCACGCCACCGGACCTCGTCATCGCCATATCACTTCGTTGCTGCAAGATCCTGAGAAGTCGAAAGCTGCATTGAAATATTGCAGAAATATTGCATTGAAACATTTCATGCAATATTGCTGCAAGATTTCTGCAAGATTCTTCTGCAAGCTCATGTAAAGTCGAAGGCTACATTGAAATATTGCACAAATATTTCGATGGAAGATTTCATGCAATATTGCTGCAAGATTCTGGTCGCTTACATCGAATTCAATGTGGAAAAATGTATACAAATTCTCACTATGAGACCAGGCGCGAACCCGTGATTCTTTGGACGCGGCGCAAAATTCTTGCCGTCAGACCAGCACATACTTTTATAATACATAATTCCGTCAATGCTGTATTCAAATCCTGACTTTCCGAAAGGAACTATAATATTGCACCAACCTTGCAGAAATATTGATTAAGAGATTTAAAGGGTTTCAAAAAATCGCCTCTCAAATATTGCAGCAATCTTGCAACAATCTTGCAGCAATCTTTCCATGCAATATTTCAAAGTTGTATTTCAAGAATCTTGCAGGCTCGGAGGCTGTCGATGAATTGGCAGTGAAATATTGCAGTAATCTTTCAATGTAATAATCATTATAATATTGTTAAAATCTTGCAGAAATATTGCATGAAAGATTCAACGAATGTCGATGAATCGGCAATGAAATATTGCAACAATCTTGCAGCAATCTTTCAACGCAATATTTCAAATTTATATTGCTGGAATATTACAGAAATATTGCATGAATGATTCAAAGGGTGTTGACGAATCGTCAGTGAAATATTGCAGCAATCTTGCAATAATCTTTCAATGCAATATTCAAAAGTTATATTTCTGAAATCTTGCAGAAATATTGCATGAAAGATTTCAAGGGTCTCAACGAATCGGCCGAGAAATATTGCAGCAATCTTGCAGCAATCTTTCAATGCAATATTCGAAAGTTCTATTTCTGTAATCTTGCTGAAATATTGTATGAAAGATTTCAAGGGTGTCGACGAATCTGCAGTGAAATATTGCAACAATCTTACAGTAATCTTTCAATGCAATATTCATAATCATATTGTTGAAATCTTGCAGAAATATTTCATTGCATTCTTGCAAGCCGGACATATCAATATTGCAGAAATATTACAGTGCAAGATTGCTGCAAAATTTCAAATCTTTCTTGCCAATATTGCATGTTGTGTGGGTGTTCATGCCTTGTAGGCAATATCTGATTCATGCGCAAATATCTCATTGTTGGAAAACGTTCGGATAGATGCCTTTCGTTTGCCTGTCGCACTCGACAATCTTTCTTTGGCTAAAGAGCAGGCGAATGATCAGGAATTGGCGGACCGGAATCGGACACTTGAGTTGACTCATCTAATTTTTGGCGAGAACAATACTCCCTATTACTGTAACATGCACGATGGTGTAATCAGGCCGTAGTCCCCAAGACTTTGCGTGGCGAAATTTCCAGTTTCTTTCACTCTCCCGCTCATCCAAGTGCGAGAAGCACGGATAGGCTCGTTCGCAAACATTATGTTCTGCCGAATATGTCCAAAGACATACACCTTTGGTGCAAAACCTGTAAAAAATGTCAGCAATCGAAAGTCACAAAACGTAACAAATTTCTCCCAGCAAAGTTTATGGCTCCGGATGGCAGATTCACCCATATTTACATGGATATCGTTGGTCCATTTCCACCATGTGACGGCATGAAGTACATTCTACCAATTGTTGATCGTTACTCTCGTTGGCCGGTCGCGGTTCCAGTACGTGATAAACGCACGGAAACAATCGCGAGGGCGTTTTTTGATAATTGGATTGCGAATTTTGAAGTACTCATGACTGTTTCCACTGATCAAGGTGGAGAGTTTGAGTCAGTCTTTATTGTAAATCTTTCGAAGTCTCTCGGAATAAAACGTATTCATACTACGGCGTATCACCCCGCTTCAGATGGTTTAGTTGAGCGATTTCACAGAGATTTGAAGTCGGCTTTGCGTTGCCAGACCAATGGCCCGGGTTGGACGTGCGCACTTTCTACCGTGATGTTAGGTTTGCGTACGCGGGTGAGACCGGATATTGACGCAAGTGTCGCGGAATTGGTTTTTGGAACCACCCTTAGGCTTCCTGCGCAGTTTTGTCTCACTTATGACGCTGAGCCGGATCCCAAAATTTTTCTCAATGAATTCGTGAAGTACATGAGGAAGACTAAACCTGTTCCAATTAATCATAATCTAAGTAAAAACTTTCGAACTTTTGTATATAAAGACATGAAGACATGTTCACATGTACTTCTTGAAGAAAATAGACTGAAACCCGCTTTCGAAAATGTATATTCGGGTCCTTATAAAGT